>JBBPBT010000938.1:8638117-8659700 GCA_037974875.1 Cicer bijugum | reverse complement strand
TATCAAAACTAATAAAATAAATAAAATACACAATAGTACATTTAGAAAATAAACATGTGATAAATCGTCCTCATGTATAGTCACACATAAACAATGAAAACAAAATTTATACTCATTCAAATAAAATAGACGGTGATAAAATTTAATTTAATATCTTTAAATAAAATAAATTATTAATTTAATGATAAATTATAACAATTACTAAATAAATATATATATTTAATTTTATTAATTTTAAATTATATCATTATCGATCAATATACTTTCTATCAAATGAATATCATTTTCTAAAAAAGAAATAATTTATGAGTTTGGCCACTAATTATTTAGAATGAATTAATAAAAAGATAAATAGAGAAGTTTGGTAACATGGTTGGGTTTGAAAATGAACGAGACAAGCTCATAAGAAGAAATATTTATGAAACAAAAAAGATAAGCTAATTAATCATGTTTAGTAAATTAGTAGGAAGAAGAGGGAAGAATTAAAGGCTCGCGAGAAGGGGAAAAATGGCAAGAATGAAAAAGGGAATTGAGAATGTTAATTTGGCGGTAACAGTGATAGATGGAAATTCTGTTGCTTCTGTCCTTGAAGCAAAACACAAGTAGCTTCCAAATCAAACACGTGCGAATAATAATATAGAAATTGAATTGATCTCAAGTATGATGAACAAGCCGCAACAACAACAAGAAGATGAACGTAACAACACTACCACTCTCGACTCCAGATTCAGCCAGACCCTCCGAAACGTTCAAGGGTGAGTCTCCTATTTCTCCAATTCTCTTCTCAGATTCACACAGATCTCGCCATTCCCTTATTCTTCTGTTTCAATTCAATTTCTCACTTCGCCATCCGCGTATTCCAATTCTCACTGTTAATATTATCGGGATTTCATTTTCACTTGCTGATTTCATTCAACCAAACTTTTTAGTTATCTAGGATTTGCATAATAGAGATTTCTTCTCCTCATCTTTATTAGATTCATGATTAATTGAATTTATGCTTGCTATTTTTCTTTTCCTTTATTAATTTTTATATATTCAGTTTCGGCTACAAATTGAAGCATTTAACTTACTATATGTTTGGATTCTTTTTTATCAGAGACAAAAGTGATTTTAGTATGTCAATTTTTTGTTGTTGATATGTTTGGATATTCTAGAGTAGCTTATTGTGGTATGTTTGAATTGGTATTATATGGTGGAATATAGTGAAATAGAATCCAATAGGTTTATTTAGATTTTAGAAAATCTATGAAGTCCAAATAATGACATGACACTACATGTCGACACCTGTAATAGTTTGAAAACATGAATAGATATCATCTTATTTCATTTTATCTACTTCATTTTACTCTATGCCACCAACCTAAACATACCCTTAAGAATTGATTCTAATTTGAAAAATGAGTTTTTGAGCTCTTCCTTCCCAGAGTGTTTTTTAACCTTAATTTTTTTTTAAACCCACTTTTACATAAATATATCCTAAATATAAATCACATCACATTATATTCAAGTTACATTTCGCTACCAGAGAACCAAACATACACACTCAGTTCAGTTATTGATATCAAGTTATGTTCCCTTTTCATCAAGGTTACTCAAAGGTCGTAGCATGCCCGGTAAAGTATTGTTGAGCCGAAGGTTAGAACCTTCCAATAACTCTTACTCAAAGGCGTCCTCAACATATTACAGAAGAAGTTTCTCATACAATGATGCTGGCACAAGTGATCACACACTTGGGGCAGTAGAGGTGATTTTAATTTTTTAATTATATCATTTCTTATATGTCTCTGTAAGTTTGACAAATTAGTTCACTAAGTGGGGACTTCTACTCTTAATACAGGAAGAAGTTCAGAGTACAAGTAAAGCAGTAGGTATTCCTAATGTTAGTAAGTTAAAAATATCAACCTCCCTTGTGGAAAGAGAGAACTTATCTGAAGACACCCGCAAGTATACTGTGGGCGCTAGAGCTACAGATACAGCAAGAGTTACAAAGTTCACTAAGGTGCTTTCTGGAACAGTGGTTATATTAGGTATTTTAAATTTCATACTTCAATTTTCATATTTAATGGTTTCTTCCTTGTTATTCCTACAAGGCCACATTCATTATTGTAGTTGTTAGACAATATGAATTATAATATCTTGATCTTATCTTAGAGTATCTCAAATTATGTCTTAGGATTAGTTTTAACATTTATTTATATTTTATGATATATTTCTTTATTTAATTAGGATTAGGAGTTAGTATTATTTTACATAAGGATCAATTCTTAGCATATGTTTGGAACTGTGTTGGCATTGAACAAAACTACGGCGATAAATCATGTTGAAGTGGAATCTATGTTTTGTAGCTTATGATTTTCACTGTGGGAAGTGCATTGGGACACAGATTTTTTTGGCTAAACGTGCATCCAAACGCACACTTAGTCTTCCATATCATCAAACCATGGAAATAAAAGCCAATTAGAATTTAACACCCTTATTTCTTTCTTTATCTAAAACTTTATAACTTCAACATGTGAATTGCATGTAAGGCCATTTTCTCAGACTAACTACCCGCATTATGGCTGCCTTTGCCTATAGATATTTTTACCAGCAAGGTTCAAAATAATTTGCACCAGAAATTGACCCTTGCTCATGATATTATATTGCTTGAATTTTATCCATTTTGTTTTACTAAGCTGTTAAACCTTCTGGAAACCTATTTTTGCCTAACAGTGTAAAATAGTTTCTCCTTGACAATTTGACATCCATATTTGTAGACAAATTGCGAGAATTAGCTTGGAGTGGTGTTCCAGATTTTAAGCGTCCTAAAGTGTGGAGGCTCCTCTTGGTAAGCTCTATTGACCTTCTGCTACTTCTCTTGCTCTGCCTTATGCCCTGATGATACCTCTCAATCATATGAAGCATGATAATAAGGAACTGTTGAACTCATTTAAGTTGTTAAAATAAGCATGATATTTCGATCATTGAGACTGAGCTATGGAGTTATTCTCTCAAAAGAGACCTTGATGCGACCCACATAAAAGTTTTGTAACAAGATTATGCTGGAGATTTTAGAAAATAAGAGTGAAGTGTATTTGGTATATTAGAGAATAATTAAGGGGTCAAACTAATTGACCTCCCATCACACCTTTTTACAGACAACATTTTGTGTTCCTGGAAATTTAAAGATAAACTGACAACAGGGATATGAACCACCTAATTCAGATCGAAAGGAGGGAGTTCTGAGAAGGAAGCGCCTAGAGTATCTTGACTGCATTTCTCAGTATTATGATATTCCTGATTCAGAACGTTCAGGTGACGAGGTCAACATGCTTCGCCAGGTACTCTCAGCTCTAATATATTCCTATCTTGATTATTTGTAAAATCAGTATCATTTTTTTTTGACAGCTGCAGTTGTATGTTTGTTAGATTGCCGTTGATTGTCCAAGAACTGTACCCGATGTTCCTTTCTTCCAGCAAAAACAAGTTCAGAAATCATTGGAACGTATTCTTTATGCATGGTAAGATATTTTTGTTAATTGTTACCAATTTCTTTCCCCCATACTATTCTTAGTCTAATGTTCTTTGTTATGGATAGTTTTTCTTAGGTGAAAGATGGTCTTAGCTTGGCTAAGAACGTTACGCAACATGACTTCCCAGTATTGGGGCATGTTAGCATGTACCACTGTGTACCCACTAGAACTAGATACCTGTACTTGATATGTATCCATCACTGATATAACAACCACAGTGGTATATGCTAACATGCCCTAATACTGGGAAGTCGTGATGCATGACTTTCTTAGCCAAGTTAAGACCCAATAGAACTAGATACCTGTACTTGATATGTATCCATCACTGATATGACAACCATTCAGGAGTATCTATGCATCATAGGTTATACCAGTTTTAGAAGACGTCTTCTACTGTCTTTTTAAACACTGAACTTAATCTAGTACTATATGAAAAAGTTACCCGGCGGCTTATTGCTCTGGGTTAGAATCTGTCACCATATCTCTGTTAAGTAAACTGGTACATATGATTATAATCGTCAGCTCTGTTTGGTTTGGTACTGAATGTTGAATCTTGGAAAGGGCATAGTTACATATTCCCTTATAGAAATAATTTGACTTTACTTATATAATTTCCCAATATTTTGTCAGGGCCATTCGACATCCTGCAAGTGGATATGTTCAAGGGATAAATGATCTTGTTACACCGTTTTTAGTTGTTTTCTTATCAGAATACTTAGAAGGGGGTGTAGATAATTGGTCCATGTCTGATTTACCTTCAGACAAAATCTATAATATAGAGGCTGACTGCTACTGGTGCTTGTCAAAGTTGCTTGATGGAATGCAAGACCATTACACATTTGCTCAACCTGGGATTCAGAGGCTTGTATTTAAATTGAAGGAATTGGTCAGAAGGATCGACGGTACACTTTTTTTTCAGGCCTTTTGTTTTCCTTTAAGCATCGCTAAAGTTTCTTGAACTTAAATGCCTCACCACCTTTTTATGAATTTCATGCCAATTTTATTCTCAAGTTTTCATTTTCTATTTTCGAATAGTCTTCTCAATTCTTAATTCTAGTAATATTAAATAATTAGTTTTAAGATTTTAGAGTAAGAATGTTCTCATATTATGGTCCATCAATTAGGGGAAAGAGAAGAATGTAAACCCTTAACATTTAAGAATTAAGACCATGGAACACTATTATTCTACCCTCTTAGCCTAAAAGAGATGCTGCAAAACTGTTGTTCCCATTCTCTATGTTTGAAGCATATGTTGTTGCTGCCTTATATTCTTATTGGATTTCTTTAATCCATGATTTACGAGTGAGTATACTTTCTGATGTGTGTTTACAATCAATTATGAACTTTAGTTACTTATGTTGTGCATGTTCATTTTGGAGTCCACACCCCCCTTCCTAAATAGAAGAGTATAATATTCCACAAGGGCTTGAAATAAGAGTCTTTTAAAATGAAATCCTTATCATTTTATTTGCTTTTACTCAGAAGTTTCAGTATTTGATCATCATCTTATTTATTCATTGGTTGAACATACATAATTCATATACCAAACTCAATCATTATTTTGTTGTTGTAGTATTATTATTTGTATATCATCAAATATAATCTGATCTGATATGCCCTGTTGAAACTTTTGACCTGCTCCAGAGCCTATTTCACAACATATAGAGGATCAGGGACTTGAATTTCTTCAGTTTGCTTTCCGCTGGTTCAACTGTCTTCTGATCCGTGAGGTTTGTCCTGGCCATTTTTTCCCTTTTAAGTAGGATAATTTGAATTCGCTTGGATAAACTTTTTCAGAAGTATTTGTGTAAAATGAAATATCAAGAGCATCTTACAACAACTAAAATTTTTATAAGTTGAAATTAGTTACACATCTCAATTTTTTCAGATGTTTTTTCTTTAAACTTGTCAATAAACACTACAAAATTATTTTCTTTAGTGAAGGACCATAAAATTATTTTAATTGGGAATCTCTCATTAAGTTAAAAACTAATTCGAAGTCCAAACAGATTATTTCTCGAGCAATAATCATTGATAAAGTGACTGAATGGTAAAATGGACTATGATAAACTTGGAACGACTTATGATTTCACTGACGCTAATATCTGATTGTATAAATAGATACCCTTCCATCTCATCACACGCCTTTGGGACACATATCTAGCTGAAGGAGATGCCTTACCAGACTTCCTAGTGTATATATTTGCCAGTTTCCTTCTAACGGTGAGCTAGCTTACTCTGACCTCTTCACTAAAATAATATATTTGAATTAGATTTCATCTCATAGCCACAGTGATTTGGAATGGTGTCTGTTGATCTTGTTAATGTGTAGTTTTTACCTCTTCTGGTATATACCAGCTGATAATGGTAAGCTTGATTTCCAGTTTTGTTTGCCATGAAACAAATTTGTCGTTTGCTTTTGCAACACTTTCACTATTTAAGACAAATGCCTTTTGTGGAGATGTCCTTCAGTATCAGGATGGTTCCGATGTACATTGAAGTTACCTTGATAAAGAG
Organism: Cicer bijugum; assembly: GCA_037974875.1. Lineage (NCBI taxonomy): Eukaryota > Viridiplantae > Streptophyta > Magnoliopsida > Fabales > Fabaceae > Cicer > Cicer bijugum. The sequence goes on along the minus strand of JBBPBT010000938.1, from coordinate 8,653,668 downwards.
TGCAATTCTAGCATTCATGGATATATTTGTACTCCCTAATGATCTACATCTACTTTGATGCGCATGCACATACACTTTTTATGCATTTATTTTTTCCCTGTTGTTTTGCATACCTTTTCTAAGATTATTTACGCGTTCCTCTTACATTTATCAATGATTAATAGTAGAAACTAGAAACTGAACTTTCTTTATATATTTTTTTCTTTAGTGGTCAGACAAGCTCCAGGGTTTTGAATTCCAGGAGTTGGTAATGTTCCTTCAACACCTTCCAACTCAGAACTGGACTCACCAGGACCTCGAGATGGTGCTTTCCCGGGCATTTATGTGGCACAGCATGTTCAACAACTCTCCAAGCCATTTCGCTAGCTGAGCAGGCAATTATGGTTTTCTGAATTTAGTTCTCCTTCAAACTCTCTTTCTCTGCTTTCCATCAGTGTTTCTCTTGCTTAGTATATGGTTATTTTTTTCAATGAATTATTTTTTCAATCAATTGAGTATTTTGTAAAGGAGAGACAAATAAATGATAGTCTCAATTTTGTTGTATTTATATATTTTCAAGAACAACAACAACTACCATGTTTGTGTCCACAAGTGTTTTCTTTACCACTCTATGCCGGTACAAGTATTACTTTTAGAGATATGCTAATAGTGTTTGGTTGGAGGGAAATGAATATGCTAACAGATGAATCAAACACAACGATTTCTCATCCAAATGCCACACATGCTCAACGAAACCGTTAATATGTTCGTTCTCTAGCTATTAATATGGCTGAAAGTTCAATCTTTTGACCAAAATCTCAAGTGGAATAAAGATCTCATATCCCTCTTGGAGACCAGAGAATCAGACAAACTATTGATAGCGGGTTCAATACCATTTTAGGTATGAAAATTGTATGCAAGGAAGATTCAGGTTCAATATAGTACTTGATATGGTAAACTTCAAACAACATAACTCTACATAGCTATAAGTTTTAAGTTTATTCCTCAAAATAATTAACAATGTATTTGTATAAGGTCATAGTTAAAAAATAAATTTGGGTTGACTGCATACAATCAAGGTGGAATGGACAACCTAACCTAACTTGATTCCTCATCGAATTCAAGTCCAGGTACATATTCCAAACTTACATCAAATATAACTGGACTGTTTGGAGCCACCCTTGGTCTTCCTGGAGCAGAATTAAGGCCTTTTGGGAATGCCAACTGTTAAACAAAGAAAAAACAAAAATATATAGTCAACAATTAGAGTTAAATACTACTTCGACCTGTAAATAAAAATTATCATCATTGTACGGTTGTTCTTTAGCATGCTTCCTTTAATAGATTATCACCATTCTGTGGTTAATGCACATTTTAAGGATGAATGCTCATAGCCTCCGAGAAACTAGAAATACACTAGCTTTACTTGGAGAAAGACACAAGTTTCAGTTTAATGTTATAAATGTTGCTATGTTGGAAGATGTTACTGGCATACAGGTAAGGGTAGGGTGCAGGGGAATCTACTATCAACAATCAAGACAAAAGCTTACTGATCCAGGTATGTACAGCCGACGTTTCCCTCCTACTTTCATGGTCAAAAGACCTTCATCGAGTCCTTTTATCACCTGTTATCTCAACGGATTGAATATAAATTAGTCTTTGAATGGATCATCAAACACTTAGGCCTCAAAACTATTGTTTTTCAATCAACATTTAGTCGGGTTCTTGAGCTTAAATACACTCAAAACAACATTTAAGATTTACCTGACCAGATCCAACGCGAAAAATGTAAATCTGGCCTTTCTCCAATGAACTGTAAAATTGAAAGGGAGGAAGTAACAGCACATAGTGCACCTTTGTCAGAGTCATTTTAATGAAGGGTTCAAAGAGAACGTTTTCAAAAACCAAAATTGGAAGGTGATGGAAAAACTGAAAAAGGAATGATCAAGTTTAAAAACACACTACAATAGACTCCAATATCTCACAAAGGCATAGTTGTAAATTTCTGTACATTCAAACTAATCACATATATATACAACAGCAAACATCACTTTGCATCTTGTAACTGAAGGACCAAGGAAAGACTGATAGAACATTGTAATTAGCGGATACCTATCAAATATTTGTCCAGATGGAACCATTGCAACATAATTAGCAGCCACCTGTCAGAGAGGCACGTGGAAATGTAGTCAGTCTTGCTTTATTAAGAACAAATATCGTGTGCTGATAGAGGACTTCACTCCAGACAAAAGTCATCTTTTTAAGTTTATTCAAAGTTATAAAAGCGAATATATATTTTAATCTTTTGATAAGGTAATTTCAAACATTAGCTAGTTCAGACTAAAGGAGCCCAAAATTGTGATGACGCTTGGTTCAGTCTGTAATACATTGCATTTGAAGAGAGTCAGAGAAATTTGCTAACATGAAGAACTTAGATGATGACAAGAACATACCACTATCCGGTAATGAAATAATTGATATTTGTTCGGTATTTTCTATCTAGAAGGTAACAATAAAAATATAAGATCAGAGTATCATGCAATTTCCTAGGAAAAAACGATTCAGTTGCTTCCATTCCAAGATACGAATTAAGTAGTTACACACCTGAAATCCAACTGGTGGACTAGGGCCTTGCCCAACTTTAATATCCTTGTATTGCAAACCTGATTCAGTAGTTATCATAGGTACCTTCATGCATAAAATATTCACTGTAAGTCACATTCACCAACAACATTAAAGGTTAGTAATTAAAATTCATTTTCTCCCTCATTTTATTGTCTGTCAAAGGTTCCTTTCAATGAAAGTTCTATCACATTGATTAACTATTTTTAAGGATAACATAATCTTTATTGTATGGTTCACAACTGAACATGATATTATTTCTTCAGTGGAACTGTAAGAAATTTCTGCTCATTCACACCAGAGAGTTGGATTCTTAATTTCATGCAAGTGAACAAAGCTTCTGTCAGAGATTTTTTGGTTACAAAACTTGAAATCAAATGACAACATATAATGAAATGACAACATATAATGAGTCTTCTGATGTTCTCTATTGCACTAGCAACCGTTAGCGAAGAATCTTATAATGTAAGTCCTTTCGTCAAACAAACTTTTAATGAGGAGTTGAGGTAGTCAAATTCTCTAACAACTTTCTAAGGCTAGAAACTTCAATGACATTGCAACGATATCTTCTGCAATACATTGAAGTCACAACTTCCGAATATTTAACTGAATAATATATTAGTCACATATTATTAACCTTTCCAATTTTGCAGCCTAAAGGTGATGCAACCGCATGAAATGTGAATGCATTCTCAGCAATGTACAGTAAGCACATGTAAAGTAATGTTTTAATGGAAAGAAATGTAAAAAAGAAAGAAAGGAGGCATAGAAAGGGGACTATGTAATCTCACCATACATTTTCAAGCTCTTTCTCACAAGTGTTGTCACATAATTTTGGCTTTTCCTCTGGTGGCAAACCAGCTCCATTAGCAGCATCAAATGAATGGATGAAGAAGGTAGAAACTCCTCCTAATGCTAAACCAAGAATGTCTCTACGTGAATTGGTATTAAACGTAGCATTAGCATTAGCAATGCATTCCTTTGTTTCTGAGGACTTCACTTTAAGAACAAGTCTTCTAAATTTCTCAACAGAAATGCCTTGAGGAGCAGTAAGAGAGGGAATTTTACCACAAGTTGAATCTACCAAAAAGGGAAAAACCAAATAGAAATTAATAACAGCGAAATTGAAGAATAGAAACAAGTTCAATCACTGTCATTACAACAATCACAAAGGCACTCACTTAATTAAAAAATAAATAAATCATTTTGACATCACTATGATACTTAGAAGGACATATTATAATAGTAAAGGCCATAAGTAGTTGACGCGGTCGGTAGAGATGTATGCATTGTTTGATTGTGAGCAAAATAGAAAAATGCTAAACATTTTAGTTGAAAAAGTGAAAGTGAAAGTCCTTACAAAGTGGAAGAAGCAGAGGGGAAGCCATGTTAGGCATATCCAAGGATGTAATATTGTGTCATGCGATGATGATGATGTTATTGTTTGCAAATGGATAAACCAAATCTAGTTTGAACAATAAACATGGAGCAAGAATCGTGGTGCTTGTTTTTTCAGACCCAACAAGTCTTTATACTTTTCCACGTGGCAGATAGATATATCATCGATAGAGTAGAGCTTAGAGTTGCTATCTGCGCATCCATTTATTTAATACACCTCCTAGTAAAAAACTTTCGACTTAATTTTATTTTTATTTATTTAAAAAACAAGTTTGTTTTATATATAAGAAAATGATGCAGTTCCGTAAATAAATAAAAAAAGAAATAAGTTTTATTTGTAGTTTTTGAGTACGAATGTGACCTTCCATTAAAATTCAGAGTTTAATTTATTTTTATGTAGATATATTTAAATATAAATTATTTTATATTCAACTCACTTTTAAATAAAATTAACTTTTAAAATTAGTTTTTGTCATCATAAAATTAAATATACACTTAAATTCATATAGATGATTAAGTTATATAAGTCTCTGATAGATGACTTATATTCTCATTTTTATTTATCAGTTATTTTTTGAAATTCTAAAGATTTTAGTTGAGTGAATTATTATTTTTATTCTTAAAATTATAAAAATTTGATAATTTACAGGATGATGATATATTAGTTATTGAAATTAAAGATAGTCAATAAATTCATTCTCAACAACATCAAATGTCATAAATGTTGTGACACTCTTTAATATATTTTTGGAATTTGTTTATAATTTTCGTAAATCTCTATTATTTGATTCAAATTCATCATTTACTTGCAGTTAATACATAATTCCTTCACCTACTAAATAATTTTTTGAAAAAAGACATTTTGGAAAAAGAAAATTTAAAGGGAAGAAAGGTGTACAAGAAAAGAAAGGCGCGTGAACAAAAAATCCTTAAATCAACAAGCTTAAAAAGAGCGATTGGGCCTAAAATTGACAGGCCCAATATATCACGTAGAAGACACAAAAGCCCATTCCTTGGCCCATTCAAAAAGGAGTTCACAAACATCGAACAATGAGAGGAGTAAGATTGAGAATTGAGTATCCCCATAATCGCAATATCTTCAACTCTATCTGCAACTCCATAGATTTCTCCTTCGTCGATCACAAAAATGGCGACGAAACTTCAATTATTCACAGGATTACCCACCGCACCACTTCAATCCTCTTCCTCTTCTTCTCTCAAGAAGCCTCTAACATCTTCCTTCTTCGGCACTAGAACAGGTTTTCTCATTTTCTTTCTGTCACACACAATTTCACCAAATCGTTACTTTTCAATTAGCTCGCTTAAACTCAACCGTGAGTAATTTAAACGCTTATTTTTATAATTATTTCAGTGGACACTTCCAAATTTAGAGTGATGAGGATTGCGAAACCGTTAAGATCATCTCGTGGAGGAGCTATTGGTGCCGGAATGAACCTATTTGATAGGTTTGCGAGGGTCGTGAAGGTGAAAGAAATCACTCTATAAGAAGTCGTGTTTATTTTAGCGGTTTTTAGCTTTAATTTTTCTCATTGTTGTTGTCGTTATGGTTAGATTTTGTCATCTTAGTAATGCAGTCATACGCGAATGCTATTGTAAGTTCTTTTGAAGATCCAGAGAAAATTTTGGAGCAAGCTGTGCTAGAAATGAACGATGATTTGACTAAAATGCGTCAAGCTACAGCACAAGTTAGTTTCGTTTGATAATCTCTTTAGTTTGGATTTCTTTTGGTTTGTTATGGAAAATTATTGTTTCTGTCTTACTTGGATTGTTATATATCTATTCTTATCCTATGAAGCACCACACCCCGATATAGACACCTGGCATGATACTGACACTGCCGATTACACCAACACCACGTTTATTTATTATTATATTTAAATAATAAAGTATGAACATTATTCATAAAAGGTCTAAATCGAGAGCAATTTGTTTCATTTAAAAAAAAAATCTAAATCAAGATAGATAGTTTTTCACATTCATTCACCATCTACTTCCGAAAAGCTAAATATGACGTAATCTAATTTAAAGTTTTTAACTCCATTGATCATCATGCTTTGACATATCTTTAACCACATAGATGTGTCCAAGGGATGTCTAAGGTGTGGTGAAGCAAAGAAAAAAAAGTTTTTTTGAAGGACACTTGTTAGAGGTGTCATACGAGTGTCAGACACCGACGTGTGTCGGACACTGCAATATGCCCATTCTGAGAGATGTCCGTGCTTCATAATTGTTTTTGTTTGTTTTAATATTTTAACTTAATGATAGCCTGTTATTTTTTTGTTATAAAATCATCTTATTGTTTTTTTTCCTTTCTTGAGGTATTGGCATCGCAAAAACGGATGGAAAATAAATACAAGGCTGCACAACAAGCATCTGAAGAGTGGTAATGTATGAAGGAGTTATTATCTTAATTTGCTTGCAGTATTTGGCATTTGAATACCACTTTTGTGCTTTACATTTGATGTAGGTACCGTAAAGCACAACTTGCTCTTCAGAAAGGTGAAGAAGATCTTGCTCGTGAAGCACTTAAGCGGCGTAAATCTTTTGCAGTATGTCCTCATTTTGTTTAAGGTTTTTATTTGTTTGTTTGTTAATATTCTTGTAAACCCTAAACCCTAAACCCTAAACCCAAGAATATTTGTTTGTTTGTTAATATTTTGTTTAAGGTTTTTATTTGTTTGTTTGTTTATTTTTGCAGTGTGCAAGTTAATCAATGAAGTTGTTGACTTTTTCATTTTCTTTTACATGTTTGCTATATGATCAGTACTTTGTCCTCCTTGCATAGCTTAGCGGTATTGATACTTTTGATGTTTGCATTTGCTATTGTTGTCATTCCTACAAGCATCTGTAAAACCTTGTTGGAACGCAACACCGTGTTCCTAATTTATGTAACTCCATAACCATATATGTAGTTTTGTGAAATGAAATGGCTATTCTGGTTGGCATATCCATAGATCATAATGTGTTTTGATTAGCTGAAGTCAGTTCAGACATTTTAGATAGACCTCACAATGGTTGACTTATATAAAGTGCTATGATGTATAGTGTATGCATTTGTCAGATATTGCTGTAAAATATGAATGCCAGTGACAGTGTTGTTGATTCGAAGTAGTGCCTTATCATCATGCATATCAAATCATTGAAAAACTCATTATACACTTTTAATATGGTGCAGGATAATGCCAGTGCTTTGAAAGCTCAACTTGATCAGCAAAAGGGTGTTGTGGACAATCTTGTCTCGAATACACGGGTAAGCTAAATCATTTTCTTTCTTGGTAGAGTTGGTACCTTAAAACATTCAAACAGTCAAATTTCATGATTCAGAAAACGATGTTTTTAAAAACCCTAGGCAGAATAGCTGAACCAACTCTTTTTTTATGGAGCTACATCATGGTGACGTTAAGCGCAAGTTTAAAGTTAAATTTAGCTTAACATTTTGGATTATTTTTTACTCTTGATTATGTTATTGTAGTATATATATTCTTAATTCTTCAAATCTTACTATGTCAACATCATATGTTCAGTTCTTAGAATAAGTATACACATTTAATTGAGTTCATCTTATATTCTCCGTTAGGCATGTTTTAGTAATTTTAATCACCCTTGAACGATAATAATCTATATTTTGTTTGGTCTGCATTTATGTATGGTTGATTATTTTTTAATGTCCAAGTTTTCCTTTTAGGTTTGGTTGCAGTAGGTTGCATCATTCTGCTTTGTTTAAAGTAAAATTTAGCTTAACATTTCGGATTATTTTTTACTCTTGATTATGTTGTTGTAGTATATATATTCTTAATTCTTAAAATCTTACTATGTCAACATCATATATTCAGTTCTTAGAATTTGAGTTCATCTTATATTCTCGGTGAGGCATGTTTTAGTAATTTTAATCACCCTTGAACAATAATAATCTATATTTTGTTTGGTCTGCATTTATGTATGGTTGATTATTTTTTAATGTCCAAGTTATCCTTTTAGGTTTGGTTGCAGTAGGTAGCATCATTTTGCTTTGTGTAAAAAATTAGGCCTTCATTCTCCATCCATTGAAGTATATTTCAACCTTTTAATGCATTCTTTTAGATGAATGATCATGGTTATGAGTTATTGTAGAAATTCCTATACTCTTAATTATGCGGTGAAATCAAATTCTAGGTATGATGCCTGAGGAAGGAACAATAGGTGTGTGTAAAGCCTTGGTTATTTTACTTCTTTTTTTATCTCCACCTTGTTTCTTTCAAACATCACCTGTACCAACTACTAAAAGTCCAAAACCTATTTTTCTTTGCTTGTCAAATTATAATTGTCTACTTCAAAAGTCTTAGTGTTCCTTCTATGAATTATTCATAGAATCCATAGACCATGGCTTTCAATGCTTGTATGTTTTTCAATGTAAAATATAATAATAATACGATAATAATAATAATAATAATAATAATAATAATAATAATAAAGTTACCCATGTTACGTCACCTTTTTGTTGCAATTTTTTCCTCCTACAGAATACATATAAAAATATATTAGTCCAATAGCTTTTGTGAGAAGTATATCCTTTTAGAAATTATGGAAATTGATTGAACAATTAGCTCACTGTTCTAATGCTGGCATTTTTAGTTGCAAGTCATCAATATTTATAATTTACCTCAGTTCTGATTTATAAATTGTTCACTTTGTAGCTTTTGGAGAGTAAAATACAGGAGGCAAGGTCAAAGAAGGATACTCTAAAAGCAAGAGCTCAATCTGCAAAGTTTGTCATTCAAATCTTTTACCCATTGACTTCCATCTTATTCCATTGTGTATTTCTCTGGTTTCATTTGTAATGTCTGATGGTTGATGTTCCTTTAGGACTGCAACCAAGGTGAGTGAGATGCTGGGAAATGTCAATACAAGCAGTGCTCTTTCAGCTTTCGAAAAAATGGAAGAGAAAGGTGAGAAGAAAACTCAGAGTCCACTCTTTACATAAATAGTTCTTATAACCTGGTCTTCACTTGATGCTTGCCCTCAACCATATACAAACATACTAAATCTAGGAGAAAATATGACATCTTGAAGCTTATAGTAATTCAAAATATTTGTTTTTTGAATATGAATGTATTTCTACAATCTGACAAGCGCTATATCGCATGATCATGAGGTATTATGAGATATTATGTGCTCTTGGATCTATGAGCATTTTGGCCATAGGCATACTCAGTCTTAATTATCCCAAATTATTAAGTGTATTTCCGTCATAATAACAAGTTGAATATCTGAATTCTGAACATGATAGACATGCTTAAAAATTACAACCCAATTAACGATTTAGGTGAACATTTATCAATGTACATTCCGCATATGGCAGAGTTATGTACTATGTGCTTTCGTCATTGCATTTGACATTGTTTTTCTTTCTAATTATGTTCTGTTATTTTAATAGTGATGACAATGGAGTCCCAAGCTGAAGCTCTGGGCCAGTTGACAAGTGACGATCTTGAAGGGAAGGTAAGTGACTGTTTACATATCATATAAAGTAGAGTTTGAGTTCCAGTGATTAAGTTGCAATATTCTTTTTATGTAGATATTTTCCTTAGGGAAATAATTTAGTTATGGTTCAGAACCACAAAAACTGCTAGAACAAACCTAATTTCCAAATAATTGTGAATCCATTGTAAAATGTATTCTTTTAGACAGACTCTTATCTAGGGTTACGTCATCCATCAATTTTGTCATGCATTTATTGAGTTTGGTGTTGCAAAAGCTGTTAAACTTATTCCTTTATTACATAATTATTTTTTAAACTCTTTCAATTTCTTTCTCATGCACCCATCTATTTTTGCTGTTTTGCATCTTAATTGGTGAAAATTGTTGATTTTTACAGTTTGCATTGCTTGAGAGCTCATCAGTTGATGACGACCTTGCGAATTTGAAGAAAGAATTATCTGGTAGCTCAAAGGTATGCTTCAAACAGCAAATAGAGAGAACTTTTTTTATTATGTTAAATAACTTCCTTGCATGTTGTTTCCTTTCCCTGTTTTGCAACCAGAAGTTGGAAAACCTGTGGAAAAAGAGAGTGAATAATATGCTTTTCCAAAAGCATTATATTATGCTACAGAAAAGTAAATTTGAAGAGGAATTGTCATAAATACTACCAACGTCCTACATATAATTTTTTATTTCATTGTTGGACTGTTTGTTTCAAGCAGAAAGGAGAGCTTCCTCCTGGAAGAAGTAGCACCAATACTGGAAAGCCATTTCGAGATGCTGATATTGAGATGGAACTTGAGCAACTAAGACAAAGAGCAAAGGAGTTTTGAAAGTATGGATTATCTCTTTTAATTTCACATATCAATATTGTACAGACGCTTGTCATGATAATATTATTTGATTTGTGGCCGAAGTTTGGATTAAAAAATTGAACATATTAGCTATGCTTCTGTAACTTATGTTACACTTAAACACCTTAAGTCTGATAATGTTATGGTATCATGAGTCCCATTTTTCCTCTATTAAAATGCATGAGTAACATAAAGTTGGATATATTTTCTTAACAGGGTTCAAAGATGTTCATAAGATTTGGGGTTTAGGTTCAAACATGTTCATATGATTTGGGGCTTTAGGGTTCTACACATGTTTTTCATTTTATTTTAATTTTATTTTATTTTAACAATTTAATTATATTTTTAAAAATATTGTCACAATTATTAAAATGATTTTTGAAAATAAAAATTATATTTTTTAATCAGAAATAATATAATAATAAGTTTATTCCACGTAAGCGTCTGCCACGTCACCTTTTTATTGACACGTCATTAAAAAATGACAACTCATCATGATTTGACCTCAAATTCTGTTTGGGGACTAAAACTGGGGACAAACAAAATGGGGGGACTACTTTCAATTTTCACCTATAATAGGGGGACCAAAAGTGCAATTAAGCCTTTTATTAATTACTATTTACATATAAGTAAGTTTACTACATGTAAACTTAAATAAAATTGTGAATTTTAATTTGTATTAAAAAAATAGTTTGATTTTATTTTTATTTTATAAATTTAAAATTATTATTGTATTTATTGCCAAATGCATATGAGAAGAGAACTCTTAAGTATAGTTGACCTTTTTTAACTTCTCCCTTACTCAGCCCAAATAGTTGATATTATGTTTTTCACTAGGCTCTTTGTATGCTATATTTAACTTGGAAACTTTTGTTACCTGGTCAATGATAACCTATGCCCTAAGAATATATTTTAAGGTAATCAATATAGAAATAGCAGGAAATCTTTCTACAAAAAAGTATGTGAAAAAAGTACTATTACAAGAACTATTTTCCAGAACGAAAAAAAAAACTGTCTCATGTTTAAGTTCAAATTCAAAATTTTCCTATTAGTTGTAGTCTAAATTAAATGATCTTGTTATAATTTTCACTTTAATTATATTTCAAGTCAATCTACGTCATAAAAAATAAACTCAATCTTAATATAAACTTAAAGCATTGTGATTTGATTGAGTCTTAGAATGAGTTTAAAAGTGCTTATAAAATAATAAATTTAAAATTAAATAATTAGTCAGTTCCAAATTTATAACTTGTCTATGAGAAGACTATAAAGAAAATGAGATAAATAATAAGATAGAGGAATTTTGCACTTTTTAAAAACAAATAGTTACGAGTAATATTTATTTATTTTGAGAGTATTATGGAGGTAAATAATTGATTTAAAAATTTATTCAAAGTCCTCAAAGCCTTCCACCGTTGCATTTTTAATTCCTTCCTATTTAGGGATGGCAATGGGTAGGATTTGGGTAGGGTACTATAGTACCTGTACCTGTACCCGCAGTTTAAAAAAATACCCATACCCGTGCCCGTACCCTCTTGGGTATCAACTTTAATACCCGTACTCTTACCGCTGGGTACCTAAGTACCCGTACCCGTACCCATTACCCACACTTTAACTAAAATAAATCGATAAATAAATATTATTTTGTGATTAAATTTAAAAAGGATAAATACCACCTATAGTCCCTTAACTTAATTTCAGTTAACGTTTTAGTCCTTTATTTTTTTTTCTCGATTTTGTCCTTTATTTTAATTTTAAGTGACAATTTAATCTTTTTTGTTTTAAAATGTTAACAATGTTATCCTTTTTTTTACAAAAATTCATCAAAATTTTCAAACAAAACTCATAAATTTAATTATATTCTTTAATATAAAATAAACTTTATCAAATTTGTAACTCAAATCTTCAAATAAACTCATATTTGTCATTCTTTATTTGATGTTGTTAGAGATAAAAATATGAGTTTATTTAAAGATTTAAGTTATAAATTTGATGAAATAGCATTATATTGAGGATGATAATTAATTTTATGTGTTTTGTTTGAAATTTATGATGAATCCTTTGAAATTTTGCATAAAATAAAGATAAAATTGTTGATATTTTAAAACATAAAAGATCAAATTGTCACTTAAAATTAAAATAAAGGACCAAATCGGGGGAAAGAAAAAGATAAAAGACTAAAACGTTAACTGAAATTAAGGTAAGGGACTATATGTGGTATTTACCCATTTAAAAATTATCCAAATATCATAAATTAAATCATAAAATATTATAAACCAAAATATTTTCTATCTCAAAACATTTCAAGTGAACACTCGTTACAATACACATTCAAATATCCATAATAATATTTTATGAAGTTGCAAGTCTTACCACAATATTATTTGAGATCAGTAAAAATAATTTATAAATTGCAAGTATAATTATAAAGACACAATTAATAAGATATAATTCTTAGTTATAAAGTCACAATTATTTAACTATTAATCATAATCAAATTCTTAAAAAGTTTGCAAACGTTTATATTTTGATTTGATTATAAATATTGTAATGATTTAATGATATTAATGGATATTAAAACATAAAGGAAAACAATTAATTAAACTAAATATTAATATAATAAACAAATAAATGAATAATATATTTATATAAGTGCGGGTGCGGGGCAGGTACTATAGTACCCGTACCCGTACCCATACCCGCTTAATTTTGCGGGTAATTACCGTCCCCGTGCTCATACCCATTATGCGGGTTTTTACCCTACCCATTGTGGGTTTTTTTTGCGGGTACCCACTGAGTCTGGGTTTAATTGCCATCCCTATTCCTATTGAAACATTTTTGTCCAATTAAGAAATATAAAACCTCGTACATGGTGGGAGGACTACTCATCATTCCTCTTTTTTTGTACTTCCTTCTTTATCCCTAAAATCCTCCCCTCCCTTGCGTCCAAATTCCCAAACACAACCTAAAAGAAAATGTTTTTTTCTCCTATTCTTAACTTTAAATAATACACTACAAGTGGGTAGTTTAGTAGAATTTAAAACAGGGAACAATGCCTCAAAGACAAAGTTGTTGTTGAATTCCCTCACAAATAGGTTAGGTGTAACTACAAATATTCGCAATTAATAATTTGATAATAGAATTTTAGGAAAGCTTGAGTGTTAAATAAACATGATATAAAAAAAACTAACAATTAATACACTAATTTTGGCCGTTTCAGAAAAGATAAATAATAAAATATAGTTCAAGTAGCTTAGTTGTTAAAATAGTCGTGTTTTCAACTTAAAAACATTTTTACATCTTTTAATGATGTATTTTTTATTAAATTATTTATATTTATAGATTAAATATATTTTATGCAAGTGGAGAGATTAATTTTTTAAGTCTGGATAAAAATATTGCATTCTCAACACTAATTCAAATTTATGACATCTAAATAAATTAGAAAAGTCTCGAATTATCTATGCAAACATTCTTAGTTTTTTTTTAAAAAAATAATATAACTAACTGTTATTTTATAAATCAATATTAGTCAATTATTAAGTTAATTTTTTGGATTTGAACATAAATTCTCCTTCAGTATCTATTATTAGTTAAATTGATTTAAATTCTATTATTAGATAAATTGCAAGTGCTACTATATTACTTGTTAGGTAACCTATCATTTTCATTTTCTCGGACAGAGTCAAATATGAAAAAAAGACTAACTTAGAAATGCGACTTTAAACAATAACATAAAATCAAACATATTATATTTGCACCAATACTTTGTCAATACTATTATCCAAAACTACCCTCTATAAATTGGACTTCACGATGTACCGAAGCAGGACATATTCGTAACATCATCATCATATTCAACTTTAGCAACCTTGGACATTTTCAAACGTGGAAACCATGGATTGATCTCTTTACCACGTAAATACGCATGCATCACATTTATATTATTTTTTTTTAGAATTATGTTATATATTATTTGTGAAAAATTGTAAATATCCTTTTGATTTATTTTGTGTGGGTGAAATAAGTATTATATTTTAAGTCAAATAAAACCACACTAGATGATAAAGTTTTTCTTCAATAGATTTTATACAATTTTAAATCCATGATTTCTAATTAAACTAAAAAAAAAAACTTTTACTGTGTCATCAAAATCTATGTATTGTATTAAAAAATTTAATAACAAAAGAGTACATTAAATTAACACAAAATAAAAAATTATTATTTGGTGCTGCATTGCAACTTCCCAAGTCCTTGGTCAGCACGTAACTAGTTCAAGTTCAAACCAATGTCCACTAAAAAAACAGGTTAAGTCCAAAAAGACAAGTACAATTTTAACACAATTGCTTCCTTTGTCACCCTATAAATAGCACAAAATCTTGCTCCCTTATACTCCACCACCAACCAACAAGTAACAACAAGCTTTCATAGCTAAAAATTAGTTATATTTTGAGCTAGCAAGTACTACAAGTAACTAGCACTTCACAAAAACCATAACCTTTTCAACTCTTTTACCTAAGTTATAACAAATTAAGCTACTAAAAATGAGTTATGTAAAGGCATGCACCCTTTTGAATTTGATGACAATTGTTATGATCTGTTTGGCAATTTTAATGAGTGAAAGTGAAAGTGAAAGTAAGGTGGAAGCAAGCAGGGTTTTAAGGAATTCTCAAGAGTTTGTATTTTCAAAAGCTAATCACATCCAAACACACACATCATCAGCTTATGAGCAGGCCAAGAACACAATGTCTTTCTGGCTGCAGCGTTTGCCTTCTGGACCAAGTCCTAAAGGCCCTGGTCATTGATATATATATCCATTATTAATATAGCTAGATTGCTCAATATATTATTTAGTCTCTTTCTCCCTTTCTTTGATTTTCTTTAGGCTTGATATATAGATATAGCTACCAATATAAATGATATATGTATAATCAGTGGATCTATGTATTTGAAATATAAGATTCTTTCATTTATATACATTTTGTTTCATAAGTCTTAGAAATTGTAAAACTGTATCAATTTACTTCCACGTATTGCCAATATTTCAAAATTATTGCAAAGTTAATCATATTTATCAATCATTGGAATTCTTAGGAATTATAAGGATATTAAATTGGTAATATCGGATATAAACTTGAAACTAAATGAATATTGTCATGAGCAGCAAATCCATAAATATTATTTATTAGGGGTAGTAAAATAAGTATAATATTTTTTTAC
>JBBPBT010000938.1:8619046-8637412 GCA_037974875.1 Cicer bijugum | reverse complement strand
TAAACCATGAATCTTAAATTTTAAATCCTATAATATACGACAAAATAATTTTTTTATTTAAATTATAACACAAGACACGTCAAAATATTAAAAAACAAAAAACATTTTAATTGAGAGAAATACTATTGTGATAAAATATAAAGAACCCACATCAATTTTTTTTATCCAACAAAAATATGTCAATACGAGGAATAAATGAATAAACAACAAACAAAATTAAAAAAATAAAATAAAAACCAACAAAAGCAGTCTTATATGAACACATGAAGAGCAATAAAAATATGAAGAATCAAAACGTAAAAGTAACTAGTAAAATACAAAACCAATGCAAAGGATGAGAAGAAAAATAAAAACCTAAAATGTGTAGTATGAGATTCAAAAGCGGTGGAAAAAAAAAGCAGAATTATTGATACAGTCCCAAAAATTTGATTGAGATGGTTCAATGAGAGTTGTATATAAATTTTCAATTAAAAAAATTCACAAAACTCATCTATTAAAAAATTCATCAAAATTCATATATATATATATATATATATATATATATATTTTAATATCAAGAGACGATGTTTAAGTTATAAAAAATTTCAATTGAATATTATGAAATTTTATTGTCCTCTTTAAAAAATATTAAAAATCTCAACTAAATACCTCATCAATTATTTATAAATTTTTAAAATCTTAATCAAATACCAAATATTTTTTTAATAATTAGTTTTTTTTTAAAATTCTCTTGGAATCTCAATTCAATATCCTCACTATAATCTCAAAAATATATTAATAAGTACTCTACGAAATTAGAAACTAATTTAGTAGAAATTAGAAACTAATTTAGTAGATTACTCTAGAAAAATTAAACTCTCTTCGTCCTTCCATACCAGTTACGGTTACCGCAAACACCACACATCGACAATCAACAATTCAAGGATAAATAATTGGTGATCAAGTTCTACAACTTAACATTAAATTGAAATTCTTTCTCTCGATGATCAATTTCTTTTATTTAATAATTGTTATTAATATCTTATATCTTTTTACTATACAACATTAATTTTGTGGAAAAAAAAAAAATATATAATGCGATGATATTATAAAACTTTAATATTAATATTACAATAAAAAAGACATGTTCGTAAAAAAATAACTCAAATAAAAAAAAAAGAAGTTATTATCTAGTTAAAAGAAAAACCCGTAACTGGAGAAGGAAGAAAATGGTGCATGCTTCGGTCTCACTCTCACTCTCACTCTCGACCCCTTTCAATCCAAAAAACCCTTTATGCTTTTCGCCTTCCCATTTTTCCGTAAGTTCTAAATTTCTTTTTCTTCTTCTAATTTCTAATTTCCAATTTCAACTTCTCATTTTCATTTGCAGGGATTTCCCAACAAATTCAATTTCATTCCTTCGCCAACCGTTCCATCTTATTGCTCTCAGGTCCCCTTTATTTATTTATTTATTTATTTATTATTATTTTCTAAATAATCAATTCCACCAAGTTTGTTGCAACAGTTCACGTGAAAAGTGTGCCTAAACTGTCAGCATTGGAGATATATAAATAAATGTTAAAGATTATATATATTTTTTTAAAGACCATATCATTTGCAAAAAGCATGCATCACATTGTTGGGTCTTGAATTTGCTATGTGACTAAGGTGAAACGATAGGGGCTTTGAATTGATCCTTGGTCACTATTATATGATCAGACATTTATGTAAAATTTGTTTACAGTTATAATTTTAAATGGATTTTAATTAGGGTAATAAGATTAGCTAGGCCTGAATTAAAATGAAATGGTGTTTATTCATTATGACCTACACGTTGTTTCACTACATTGGGTTTTATCAGGCAGTAACAATCCTTTAAATAATTTTACAGAAAAGAAGCATTGCACTGCCAGAAGATAGAGAATATGAGACAGTAAACACTGCATCAATCACAAACAACCCCGTTTCGTGCAGCGAGAGTGGCCTACCTCCTCTAGTCAGTGCATTGAAAGCCTCGGCTGAACAAAATGCTGCCACTTTTCACTTTCCTGGACATAACAGAGGCCATGCTGCCCCTGCTTCATTCACTCGACTCATTGGAATAAGACCGTATGTTCATGATTTACCCGAGCTACCAGAACTTGATAACCTCTTTTGTCCTCAAGGGCCCATATTAGAAGCACAAACAGAAGCAGCCAAATTGTTTGGATCATCACAGACATGGTTTCTTGTCGGAGGTACTACTTGTGGGATCCAGGCAGCAATAATGGCAACCTGTTCACCGGGAGAATTTCTTATTCTTCCGAGGAATTGTCATTTGTCAGCTATATCTGCCATGGTATTATCTGGTGCAGTGCCTAAGTACATTGTTCCTGACTATAAAAATGATTGGGACATAGCTGGTGGAGTCACTCCGTTACAGGTGATTCAAATATTATACACTATCACATTTGCGATAAATTGGCGAGGAAACAAATTGGCATGCTAGCTTAGCAGTTGGTATGTTACAATAATTTCTCGTATTCAATTAATAAGCAATATAAATTGTTTTTTTAATTACAATACAGAAGATAAGATTTTTTTAATTTCCTGATTAAGTGGTTTTTCAGTGTCCTCGAAATTGATATTAGATATTCTCTTCAGGCTTGACTCTCTATGTAATCCTATCTAATGTTGTTCTCTCACTCTTTTTTTTTTGTGTGTGGTTGGGATGGATGGATTTGGTTTCAGGTATTGAATGCTATCCAAGAACTAGAATTGGAAGGAAAAAAAGCAGCAGCAGTTTTCATCACTTCACCTACTTATCATGGTATTTGCAGTAACTTGAGTGACATTTCTGAGTTGTGTCATTCTCGTAAAATTCCTTTGATTGTCGATGAAGCTCATGGTGCACATATAGGATTTCATTCTGAACTGCCTAGCTCAGCCCTCCAGCAAGGCGCTGATCTAACTGTACAGTCCACTCACAAGGTTCTTTGCTCTCTTACTCAGTCATCAATGCTTCACATGTCAGGTGACATTGTCAATAAGGAAAAAATATCTAGGTGTCTCCAAATTCTCCAAACCACGAGTCCTAGTTACCTGCTTTTGGCATCCCTAGATGCTGCTAGAGCTCAACTTAGTGAAAGCCCTGATGTTGTATTCGACCGAGCTATTGAATTAGCAAAAGAAGCAAAGTGCTCGCTAAAACAAATCCCTGGAGTCTCAGTGCTTGAGAATTCAAGCTTTCCAACCTTTCCTGCAATTGATCCATTGCGGCTTACTGTAGGTTTTTGGGAGCTCGGTTTATCAGGTTACGAAGCCGATGAAATCTTATACAGGGATTTTGGTATCGTCTGTGAACTCGTTGGGAATAAATCTATCACTTATGCACTTAATCTTGGAACTTGTAGGGACCATGTCCAAAGGCTCTTATCGGGAATAAAGCATCTATCTGCAACATATTCTTCCATTCAGCAACCCGAAGACAGAGTGGTTACTGATGATGCACCCTTTGATGATATAATGATGAGTCTGATCCCTAGAGATGCCTTTTTTGCAAGTAAAAGAAAAGTAACGGTGAAGGAGAGCATTGGTAAGGTTTCGGGGGAGCTTATATGTCCGTACCCTCCAGGCATACCGGTATTGATCCCTGGCGAGGTTATTACTGAGAGAGCTGTCAATTATCTACTCCATGTAAGAAGTAAAGGGGCTGATATTAGTGGAGCATCGGATCCCTTACTTTCATCTATAGTTGTTTGTGATGTATTGTAAAAACAGATGATGAGAAGCACCTTGAAGATTTATAAGCTTATAAAGATTTTCTTTTTGTAAGTAACAAATCATAAATTTATTTAATCGTAGAGTTCTTATAAGTAAGAGTTAATTGAATTGGGGTCTGTAATTAAAATAATTATTTAAATTAATGAATGGTCAAAATATTACTCAGTGCAGACTCTTTTTTTTTAATACATTTAATTTTAAGCATACAACAGAAGAGAAAAATCGTTGGGACAACAATTGAATTTCTGAGAACTCCATGGAAAAAAAATAGTAATTGGAATGCAATTTAGATTTTTTTATATAGACAAATAACAGTAAATTAGTTGACAAAGATTGAACCATAGACCTCCTAATTATAACTATGAACCTTGTTAGTCATAACATTCTTGATCTAATCAACCAAGCCAAATACTTAGAATATCGTGCGTGCAATTTAGAATTAGGATAGTGTAAAAGCTACAACAGAAAAAATAAATGCAAATAAGTATCCTTTGATGAAGAAGGTGTAATATGAGTTGTGGATAAACGACAAAATTTTATTTTGCACTTTTTACCGCAGTATATTAGGATCCAATTAACCCCATCGCAAATGAGAAAGGGATAAGGTATGAGCGTTGGTAGAGACCAAAAAAGGGGACATGAGTCGTAGAAAAACAGAACAGAAACATGGCGATGATTACTTCCAATTCCATTACACTTGGAGGAGTTGCTTCATTCACTACTCGCAACTTTTGCTACGGTCACATGTATCTTTCCAATCCAAATGCAAAATTAAGAGGACCCACCTTTTCTCTCAGCTTCTCCAGGGGAAAAAGGTACCCAATTACTTCACATATTTATTTTACTTCTCCTTCATGTCTGAGAATCTTATTTCACTTATGTTTTTTGTTGCAGCTTAGATATTTTCTCTACTCCCACTGCAACAACACCAACACTCAGACATCTCAATACGCCAATTTTAGCCGTTAATTCAGGTTAGTTTTATTATCAATTTTTTTTTTTATTTACTGTTCTTTGCTTCTATATCTATATTTAATAACCTGTTCTAAACTAATCTTATGCTTTTACTTTGTAGGTTTAGAAGCATCAATTACAGACTCCAATGATATTTCAGGCTTCTTAACAGATGCCAAAGTAGTTGCAGAAGCAGGAGATGAAGATAAGATACAAGTGAGTGAGCATGCACCAAAAATTGTTCTCTGTTTCTCTTGATATGTTCTGCCATCTCTTGTCTCTATTCAAAACTGTCATTGTTTTCTTCTACAGAGTGAAATGACCAAGATAATAAGCTGTTGTTTGTGAAACAGATGTGTGTGTCTCTCGGTGCATATTTGAATTTACTTATTTGAACTTACCTATTGACATAAGCAATGGTAAGATTGTTTGGGGGAGCTTATGAAAACAACTTATCACATCTTCGTAAGATGTTTTCAACTTATTTTCATAAACTCTCCCACTTAATAGCTTACATGGAAACATTTTGAAATTATTTTATCTATTGTTATAGAAATAACTTATGCATTAGTATTTTTTCCTTTTTGAGATAAAAATAGGAAACGAAGCAAAAAAATACCACTTGAAAGGTACAATTGAAAATAATGCATTCATGAATCCATTATTATGTAGGAACAAAAAGCAAAATATAGTTACTTAGGTAACAAATCAATTCGTTGTATGTGACATCTACCCATCCTGTGATTCCAAATCAACAGATTTTTTTATCTTGTGATAAATACATATTCTATAAGAACATAATTAAGTTGTTTATGCAAACAGGGTCTATATGAATCAACTTGATGAACTAGGCTCAATTAAAGCTTTTAGTAGTCTTCATGCTTGATTAATTGCCTTCCCTATGGGATTTACTTTATTTCTGTCATAGTAATGTACACCACTATTTTACTTTTGTTTGTCCAATAAGATTAAAATTGAAGCTGATGTTTCTATCAACATATGTTTAATTATTATCCAGACATTGCCACTAGTATACAATACAAATTGCAGCTTCAAATATAAATAAATTGTAGCTAGATATATTGCTACAATAAGCCTTGTTATTTTCCCTTTAACATCCTCCTTTTATCATCTAAAATATTTTTGTGATGCGTGTTTCTATAAATTACAGCATCATGTTAGTTATATGTTTTCATATTCTTTTACCTGCTGTTTTGGGGATTTATTTTGTGATCTCATGGCTTAAATGGCAGCTAAGAGTGGAATTGAATGGTGATCAAACACAGAAGGTATTTGACCGGATCCTCATAAGCTTAGGTCGTACTGCCCCACCAGTTCCTGGATTTCGTGTGCAAAAAGGAGGTAAATGGCTGCGTTATTAATAAAGATCAATACCACGCACTAACTAAATACACTTCAAATATATGTAGTGGTTATTGCAACTTTCACTTTCATGCCCTATTATGCTTCATATATTGTAATACGTGCCATGAACTCACACATGAGCTTGGCATTTGCTGCAAGATTCCTCCCCCATTTAAAAACTTGTATGCTCGATTACATCTAGAGGTGCTGCCTATTTAAATTGATTTTATATTTCTTTCTGTTGATATTATTTTACATGCGATTCGTTCTTTTGTTCATCATAGTTCAGAATTTTATCTGCATAAGAAATTGAAGGTCGTGAGTTTTAACTTAATTACTTTGTACATGCCTTGCAATGTGTGAACTGCTCCAGGGAAATCATCAAAGGTGCGCAATTTACAGTGAAGTTTTTATATTTGATGATTAGTTGTTTTAGTATCTTTTGAACCATAAATTATTCACTCATTCTTCTGTAATATTTGTAACATCGATATAGTTAAAACGTTAGAATTAAGTCATCCATTGCTTGGATAGTTAGTTCTTTTTTCTATCAATAATCTTTCCCTGGGATTGAGTTTTTCTCTCAATAATTCTTTTGACAAGACAATCATTCTTGGAGAACTGGTGAATGCAACAGAACATCCGTAGATTATGATCATATATGTTTTATTCTTCGTTGAAGATGATTTGGTTAGGAAATGCATGCAGATCCCAAAAAGCTTCCTTCTACAGATGCTTGGGGAAGAACGTGTCACTAAATTTGCAATACAAGAAATACTCAATTGTACCATGGCTGATTATGTAAAAAAGGCAAGTTGATTTTCTCCTCCATATGTGGCTGTCATGGATACATATAAACTTATATTCCACATTTAATTTCCCTATGCCAGGAAAACTTGGATGTGAAGGACAGGAAGGTTAACACTGTTCAAACGGTAGGAGAACTCAAACAATCATTCAAACCAGGAAAAGAATTTGGCTTCAATGTTTTAATCGAGCCTGAAAATTCCTAAGGTAAATAACTTGTTATGAGGGATCTAGCTGTTGTGCATAACCAGATTGATGATTATCAAGCAACAAGATTTGTCTCAAGCAATGATATGCAGCTTAAAGAGTTATTTTAATGGTTAGTTAGATGAGCTCATAAAAGTAAAGGTGAAACATTCTGCCACGAAAGTTACAAAAAAAAATGTACTAGTAATTCGTCATTCGATTATTTATCCTGATTTTGGGGTGATACAAACCAATAGAATGATATATTGCAGATATTGAATATCTTTAAAGCCTTTTAAATTAAATAGCGACCGGTCAATTACGACCTTTGGTTTTATGCCCTTGTCATTTTGTGTCTACTGTGCATTTTTGTTTATTCAACATATCTACATGTTTCTGCGTAACATGATTTCCTCAGTGTAGGATCAAAATAATTGCATCTCTTGTTAGTAGAAATCCCGATCATTAACTTTAGACTAAATAGAAATAACCAAGTTGTCGAGGATTTTGAATTCAAAGAAGCAGGAAAGACAATCAAACTCTCACAAAGAAGAGCTAAAATGGTACAGTCTCCTATGCATATAAACTGGAAATATGGCAACTTAAAAAAACTTTTCATATGGCCCTATAATGGAATTGCGAAGACCGGAAAATAGACCATAGAGAGAGTACTGCCGTAGATTTTTCACTTCATACCAAGAATTTAGAGCGTCAAGATTCTTGTCAGTCCCTGAGAATGTTAACTGTATGCCAATGTTGCAGGAAATGTCACCATTCGTTTGACACTTTTTGTTTGGCACTGCACAGTCTTGCTTATTCAGGCAAACGCTTCCACTAGGACATGAGCCACAGCCGAAACTCTTCCAGAATAAGTTTTGAAGTGTTCCCTCATGA
Organism: Cicer bijugum; assembly: GCA_037974875.1. NCBI lineage: Eukaryota > Viridiplantae > Streptophyta > Magnoliopsida > Fabales > Fabaceae > Cicer > Cicer bijugum. The sequence continues at coordinate 8,629,465 of JBBPBT010000938.1, read as the reverse complement.
AATTCAAGAACCTGTCAATCAACCAACACACAAATTCAAAAATTACATTCCTAAAGGAAATTATGTTCGTACAAAAGCACAAATTGGCCATGTCAAGGGATATACCAAAGTGAAACTGGTAATTGTGTGACTGTCGTCGGCAAACATAATTGGTAGTGACCTTGCTGCATATTTCTGTCCAGCAAATGCAACCATATATCCACCAGTTGTGGCCTGATAAACCTTCAAAATTAGTAGAGAACAAACACCAAAAGTTTCCCGAAGAATATGTGGCTGCAAGACTGTTCAGCTTTTAAATCATAACAAAGAAACAACTATTCCAATGGAACCATGCATATAATAAATTATCAATGATTTTTTCTATCTCGTGTCTGGGAATATAGTATACCAAGTTGGTAGCTGCCTAAGCCAATGACAAAGAATATAAGATGTCTTAAATTTCTTCCTTGCTAACACAGGAACATTTCTTCCTTGCTATCAATTAAGCTCAACGTTTTAATTCTAAACCTAAATCTATTAGATACAACTTTATATCTGATATCATTAACTAAAATCATAATGCACTTCCCTACGATTGACCTTATGCAATTATCAGAACACTTGATAGTATAGAGAACCATACCAAATAAAGTATAAAGCCAAAGTACTTATAAATTGATTCCTTGTTGGAATAGACGACTTATATAAGCCTTTGTCATATAAGTGATTATGTATAAACTATTTCTACGGAAATAAATTATTTTAGAAAGTTTATGGAAATAAGCTGAAAACAATTTATGAACATGTCATAAGTTGTTTCCATAAACTTTACCAAGCAATCTCACAAACGTCTATACTTGTAGATAAGCTCAAATCGGGTCATGTAAAAAGCATCTCTTATATACATAAAGCATTTGGTTTTAAATCATGAAGACAAAAACTGCATACCGGGTTTAAGGTACTCTTGTTAATGGTGAGTAGGGAGATTTCATCAACCTTTGGCCTAAACACAGCAAGTTGTGCTCCTTTGTTTGGGAGGTCAAGGCGAGAGTCGCAGGGCGAAAGCTGTGGACCATTATCTGGGGTGAAACTTTGCTTGTTTGAAAATGCAATGCCAAAGGTAAAACCATCATCTTTCTGAACTTTAGCATCATGACATGGACTATAAACATCATTTGTATCAGCTGCATCTGCAACAAACATAGCTATCACAACAATAACAGCAATCAACTGTTTCACCAAATATGTTTTCCTTATCTTGAACATGGCAGAAGAAACTTCTTCATCCATCCCCATCTTCTTCAATTGGGTTATCAATCTCTGAACAAATATTGAAACTAGTTAGGTAACATGGGGAAAAAATTGGCTCACAAAAAGAAGAAAAAAAAATCATTTTTTTGGTCAACCTAGAAAAGAACAATATTTTGAGGTGATGAAAACTAAGTTGTGTCAACATGTCTTTAATTAAGAATTAAAAAAATGTAATTGGTGAATTAGAATGTACGTGAGGCACATAAATCCCTGATTATATGATAGATTAAACAAGAAGAATGGTAAGAGGCATTTAAATAAAATAAAAAACAAAATTAACAATAACTTAAGAGTCAAGGAACCGATTTCTATACCTTAAAATAAACGAGTTTCGAATGTCAAGAATGTTGAAGAGATCCAAAGTTGAGGTAATTTGGCTTGTATATGATTCCAAAACATGGAAAAAAAGTCAACTAATCAAGGAAGGGTGGTGGCAAATAAGCGGTTATTGAAGTTGTTTTTTTAACAGTTGTGTAATAACATAAAAAACTCTGTTTGCTATGGGTGATGCAAATTCTAAGGGAGAAAACCAGAACGAATATTCCTGTAATTTATCAAAGAAAAATGTGCTAAGAGGATGTTAGAATTTAACATTCAATAATTATATAGGGCCATATTATAGTAAATATTATATTAACTATTTTTATTGTTTTTATGGAGTTTATTTTATATTGTTTGACTACAGATAATACCCCGTACAAAGTTAAAATATATTTAATTTTAAAATAAATGAATTAAATTTAAGAATATGTAATAAATTATTAGGATTCAAATATATAAAAATATTAATTTCAGAATTTAGTCAAACAAAACAATGTAAATAAATTGTATATATCTTTATCGTTTTATCTTTTAAATTTTGTCTCCTAAATTTTTCATCAATTTTTTTTCTATTTTTGCTCTTCTTAGAGCATCTCCAACGGTGAACTCAAGATGGATTCCTTAGATAGGGTCAACTGTGTCACATCATTTTGAAGAAACTCATTCATTTTTTACTCCAACGGTGAACTCCATTTAAATAGTTTCTAGTATGTCACATCACCTTAAATCAATTCACTAGTATGATTTATCATACTATATTTTATTATTTTAATTTATACATTAATATTTAATTTATATTTAATTTTAATATAACTTAAAATATTAATTTAAATATTCTAATTAATATTATTATATATTATTTTAATTTAAAATTTAATAAAATTTTAATTTAAAATTTAAATAAAAATTTTAATTTAAATAAAAATTTAAAATTAAAATAAAATTGAACTTAAATTGTTATAACAATAATCAAAAAAGTACCGTTGATAAAAACTTTACTAAACTTCTAAAAAATAGCAAGTGGTTATAAAATTATTATTATTTAATAAATTAAAAAGAAGTTAACGGCTATAAATTAATAAAAAATGATAAATTTATTATTATTAATAAGTTAATAAAAGTTAACTGCTATGAAGCACCGTACCTTCCTGCCGTGATGACACTTTGGCACAACTCCAACGGTGAACCCACAAAAAACTAAAAGTTAATTAATTACACGCTGGTGGACGAACTCATTTTACCTCCAGTTGAAGATGCCCTTACACATTTTACATTTTGCAAATGATGCATGTTGAATAGGATCCTACTTCTTGCGAATTCCAGTTTCTTGCGGTAAAAAGTTTTAGAACTCATAGGACATTATGAGCATTTGATCGCAATTAAAAGATTATCAATTGTAGAAAATTTGGGTCAACTCCTTTTTCAATAGATGTTGCAATTAGATTGAATTTGATATCCAAATTTATTAAAAGTATATAGTTTAATTTGGTTTGAATTGACACTTTTTTTTTTGGGATAAAATCTAAATGTTGATTTGATTTGAGTTAAAATATTAAATTCAAATTTCAAAACTCTAAGTAGTGAAAATAAGAAAAAAAAAAGTAATTTTTATAATTTTTCCTAAAATTCAAAAGATTATACAGAGAAAACTTATGTAATACCTTCCGCGACTTCATATTTTATTAAAATACATATAATAATAAAATGACTTATTCAAGTATGCATGTATAGTATTTAATATCCGTTATTCGAACCATACTTATTTAACTAGATTCATTGCAATATCTTTTATTCTAGGCTACACATCACTCATCCACAACTAAAAAATCGTGGTTAGAAACTGAAATAAGTAATAATTTTTCAATTGTTATCTATAATTTATTTATATAGTATAATTTCTTAAATTCAAATAAAAAATTATTGTATATTTTATTATTTTTAATAATTAGGTCATGAATATAAAAGCATTAAATAATTAACCATAAAAAAAAAACCGTTGGCTAATAAAATTTAATAACAACATATTTGTACCGTGGATGCAAGTTGACACAATTAATATAAAGCGGGAAGCCAAAAAAAGAATTGGACATTTTTTTTGGAAGGTTAAGGGAATATGAAAATAAATTAGGAAGCCCAACAAAATTGAAAGAAAAAGAAAAATATTGATAGAACTCTTTCATCATCCTCTTACAGTCCCGCTCAGAGACACAGAGGCACGTAGTCTCGCTCACAACACATCGTCCAATACAACAAGATAGGTGTATAAGTATATTTAATGTTTTATTCACTTACTCCATCTGAAATTAGTGTATTCATGGGTAACCTTGATTATTCCATATTATATTTAACTATTCTAAATAAGTTTATTTGTTAAAAATTAATGTATTAAAAAATTATTATTTGATTGATAATTTTGTTCAAATAGCTTTTGTCAACAATAAAAACTAGAATATAACTCACGCATTGCGCGAGATATATAGACTTTAACTTATTAACAGTATTATAAATAGAATGTTAAAATTTTAAAAATAATATAATATATATAGACTTTAACACATTAACAATATTGTAAATAAGATTTTAAAATTTCAAAAATAATATAATTTATTTATTTTGTAGAATATTTTTTCAAGTTTATTTAAGTAATTATTATATATGAGTTGACAAACATTAAGAATATGTAAAATATTTTGTAGAACGTAATTGTAAGTAATTTATATATTTAGTATTAAAAATTCATAGTGGTTATCATCATCGTACAAACAAAATTTATAAATTATATTTAGCGTTAAATATATTTTAATAAATATTAATATATATATATATAATTATCTACCGTAAAATCAAATTAGTCATGCTCTTTCTTTTTGTGTTGTCAAATCTAAATTTATTTTCAAAATATTTTTAAAAAAATATAAAAATAATTTTGTCATTTGCTATTCATTTCATTCAAATTCTGTCAAAGAAATAATAAATCTAAATTCTAATATTTTGAGTATGAAACTTCTATACAACATGACTTGAGAATTTTCACAAACAACTCATATGCACGGTTGAACAGAAGTAAAATAGATGTAGAAACTTCAAATTGGTAGTATTTTAAAAAAATTTAACAACATAAAACATTTATGTAAAAAAACAACAAATAATTTTTTAATCTAAATATTAAACATTATTCTTTTATCTATAAATGGTAAATAGTTTTCTCCTGAAAACACAATAATAACACTTATATAAAGTTGAATATCAACAATTTTCTTTGTCTTTTGAGTAGGCAATATATTTTCATTTCGTAGATGAGATCAATTAAAACATATCAGAATGGTTGATTACTCCATTTTATTTTTGTATGTAGAAAATTATATATTGATTGTGCTTTAATTTGTAACTCATGACAAATTAATAGTTATACATAATATTAGATGTTAAATAATAATAATAATAATAATAATAATAATATATAATAAGAATTTTTCAACTATATCTACTTCTTTGAAAATAATTGAATTACAGGCCACTAATCGTAGAAATTGTTTGAAAAGTACAATAATATACGTCAAAATAATATTCTCTTGGAGATACAATAATAACACTCATATAAAGCTAAATATATATTATTGTTGTGTACTTCTCTTTTATAAACTAGATTGAAAAAATTGAATACTTCTCTTCTATAATTTAGATTGATAAAATTGAATATATATTATTGATATAAAGCTAAATATATATTATTGTTGTGTACTTCTTTTCTATAAATTTGATTGATAAAATTATATACTTCTCTTTTATAAATTAGATTGATAAAATTGACTATATATTATTGATATAAAGCTAGATATATATTATTTTTGGGTACTTCTCTTTCATAAATTAGATTGATAAAATGGACAATATATTATTGATATAATTATTATATCAATAATCATTTGACGATTGAGACATAAAACTTCGTATTTATTTTTTAAAATAATGTGGAATTAATGTGAAAAATGTTGGATAAACGTTATGAAATAATAATGTGAAATTAATTTAAAAAATTTTGAGTTGACATTATGAAATAATATTTAAATAAGAGAGATATTATAAGATAGATGATGTATAGAATTTGTAAAAAAAGCTAGAAACTCTCTATAATAGATGTACACGTGCTTTTTGATGAGGTGGGAAATGTTTGCATATGTGTGGAAGAAATAGGAAGAAATAGTGTGATGTTTGCATATGTATGGAAGAAATTGAAGAAATAGTGTGAGGTGACATATGAGTATGTTTTAAGTATATATAATGTTGTTTTTGAAATTTATTTTCGAAAAAATAACAATGTCACCGATAAAATTACTGGGATGAGTCGCGGACTAGGTCGCTCTCTTTAAGACGTTTCGAGGCACTGCCCAAATTGTGCAAGGCAGATACGGAGAGAAAATAGAAGAAGAAGAACGGGAGAGAAGTGAGAAAAGCCTCTGAGGTGAACTCTCTTCAGGGGTTTTGATGAGGTGAACTCTCTATTTATAGAGGGATTAATTCAGGGGTTTTGACCGGAGGCTTGGCTTAGTCAAATTAGGGTTTTGACCAGGCAATTAACGGAAGCTTAATCAAATTAGGGTTGTTTCGCAATTAACGCAAGTATATAATTAATTTTCATAATTTTTTAAAAAGATTTAATACACCACAAACCAAGCCAAACCCAAGTGTGAAACTAACACCTTATAAAGGCTTTAAATGAGTGTGTTCTCTCCTATGTGGGACTTCTCATTTTTCAATTCACAACCATCTTAAAAGTCATCATCAATGCCATTTATATTCCATCATTTCCAACATATAATAGAAAATATGAGAGATAATATAAGATAGTGGATAAACTCTCTATAAAAATATACACTCAGCTTCTTAATATATATTAGATTGTAAAATCAAAACTCGTAAATAAAATAAATAATTAATTTCTCGCAAATAAATCAATTATTTACATTAAAAGAAACAGTGTTAGTTTATTTAATACACATCAAGTATAAATAAATAAATTTGACTATTTAAAGCCTTATTGAATTCAATTTTTTTAAATAACAATTATTACTTGTTAGTTCTTTTATATAAATAAAAATTAATATGAATTTTTTTTAACTATTAGTTAAGCTTAATATATTAGTTTTAAGAATAAGTTTTATTTTTCCATTTATATTTGGCTCTGTCGTTAAATTATGGCTAGCCTTGACACGATCTTTAGTGTACAGTAGAAATTATCACAAAGGAAGGAACAGCTGGCTTCGTTTTTCCCTTCGCTGCATTTTCCACATTTCAATCTATCATTATTGTCAAATTCTAATTTTTTGATTTATTAGCAATTAGTTTTGTAAGAAAAAAAAATCAATGAAAGAGAATAAATCAGTCTCAATCCAATATTGATTCATTATTTTATTTTATTTTTTTTATACTATGATCGAAGATCATTTGAAGAAAAACTAAAGCCACAATTGAAACTTGTGAAACAGAACAAATACTAGCTAGTATAATCTGGGACGACCCATTTTATTAATTTATATTATTTTTAAATTCAATTATTTTATCGAGTGATTAATCGAGAACTTAAAAGTTGAATTATTATCAAATATAAATGTCGCGTTGTTTTTATATATACAAACATCAATTGTTTGTATATATATTTATTTTTAGTAGTGACTTGCTATAAATAGGAAGTTGAATTATTTTATAGGAAGCAGTGGCAATGCACGGTAATGATGGGTTCCTAACATCCTATTTTTAGCCCCCAAATTCTTATTTGTGCTCCTTACCATTTTCAGCTACCCTCCATATATGTGGTCCTTACTTTGATTTTATGATCTTTTGCTATCATTTTCCTTGCTAATGACAGAACCAACATTAATTTATATATAAATAAATAAATTTTGAAAAATATTAGGTGTTGAAACTTGAGACTATACTTTATTCAAAAGGATTTTTAATTTCAAGTCCATATTAAGTTTCACCCTTTTCAACTCCTTAAAGTTCTCTCTTTATTTCTTTAACTTCTCATATGTTTATAGCTCTTTTGCTTCTTTGTATTCAACTTGTTCATTATACTTAGATGCAGGGCTTGTTCATTGTACTTGGATGCAGGGGTATTAGTTTATCTGTTATATTTTTTTTTATGCTTTTCTTCTGATTAAATTTCTGTTTGTAATTCAAAAAGTTGACACTTCCTGTGCTTTTTTTTAATCCTTTTATTTTTTCTATATAATGAAGTTTATCTTCACATATAAAACAAAACCAAAAAAAAAAAAAAAACAGATGGAACATGATCAGCAAGACAAGCCATCATCCTTCTTCAGTATCATCAAAGACCAAAACACCAACCGCATGGTAATTGATTTGTAATTTTGCTTATGCTTTTATTTTTACCACACCATCATGTATGCTATATATGTTACATTTTATTTTTTATTAAAAAATACTTGTCTGTTTTTTTTAGATGCTGTTGATAATTAAACTATAGGTATGAAAAGTGTGGATTTTAACATTAGTATAATCACAAAAAATGTAGTGATCGATTTAGAGATCGAAAGAAAATTGTTTCTTGTAAAGCTATTATGATTTTTCTTTTTTTGCCATAATTTTCAGAAAGTATCACAAAAGATTGTTATGTCTTTAGATGAAGGGTTATGGAGAAAAGCATTTATTTTTTTAATAGTCCCTTGTGGTGAGAAATGGAAAGTGAGTATTTTGAAGGAAGGAAATGAGTTATAAATCCAAAATGGTTGGGAAAAGTTTATGAAAGATAACTCAGTGGTGCTTGATGAGTTATTGCTTTTCACATATGATGGAGAGAAGAGATTTAAGGTGCAGATTTTGGGAAGAATGGAATTGAGAGACCATGTGTCAAGAAAGAACAAGAACAAGAAGAAGAAAAAGTTGCACCAATTGTGGCCAAGAAAAAGAGGGGTAGCCCAAGGTGAAGCCCTAAAGAAGGGTTTATGCCTCACCAAAAATTGTTTACGAGGAATGTACCGTGCACCCTTATTTTACCTCCCACCCCCAACCATAAGAAAAATATTATATTGCCCTTAGTTTCATTCATAAAAAGCTCACAAAAAATTCAATTTTCTTTTTTCACCTATTTCTTGGAAACTCTGAAATATTCGAACCTCCCACCCTACTAAAACTTCGAATCTTTAAAATCTCTGAAACCAGAAAGTAAAACAGTTTTCGAAAGTTTCCTTGGGGTTGAAAGTTTCGAAGCACATTTTGTCTAGAAAATATCAAACTTTCGTTGAAAATGAAAGTTTCGAAACACAATTTTTTGAAAGTTTTTTGAGGTTGAAAGTTTCGAATGACATTTTTTTCCAAGAAATATTAAACTTTCGGAACTTTTTTTTAACATGAAACTTTCGAATGATTGGAGCAATGCGAAAGTTTCGAAATGGAACTTACTCGAACATTTTAAAAATTGTGAAACATGGGGGTTTCGAATGTTTGGTATATATGAAAACATCAAATTTTGGAAGTTTAGTATCTTTTTAATAATAAATAATAATAAATTAATAGTAATAAATAATCATAAATATATAGTAATAAATAGTAATAATTAATATTAATAGTAATAAATTTCCTACTTAATTTCAAAAATAGTAATAAATTTAATTAATAATATTATTATAAATTAATTTTTTAAAATAAATTTTTAATTATAAATTAAAACTTTCGAAAGTTTCGATTTTTTTGAAATTTTTGAAATTGAATTACTTCAAAAATTTGAAAGTTTCGACAAAAATTTGAAATTTTCGAGTATTACGTCTCGAAAGTTTCAAATTCATCAAAACTTTCGAAAGTTTTGATGTTTTATGGAAAATTAAATTTCAAAAATTTCAAATTTAATAAAACTTTCAAAAATAGGAATGAGAAATAGAGTGACAAATTTTTTTTATAATTTTATATAAAAAAAAAGGATAAAAGCGAAGGGTGCAGAGTACAATTTCCATTGTTTATTTACTTTACATTTGGGTCATTATGTATAGACTTATACTTTTATGTTTAACTTAAATCATTTTGTACGGACTTGCACTTTATTTTATTTTGCTTTTTTAACAAATAAAAAGTTTAAAAATCGATATTTTAAAAATAAAATTGATATTTATATAGAGGTAAATAGATTTTAAGTGCTTGTAAGATTTAAAATTTTATTTTTTGTCTTCATAAAAATTTTCCTAACATTTTTAGTAGTAGGAATCAAAGCAAGTGACCTTCTAACCACTTAGAAAAATGTTCGAATTATACAATTCTTTGGAGATCAAATTTTGTTGCAATCTATAATAATTTATGATGTTTTGTTGCATTAGATAGGGTCCTATAATCAATAGGATTTTGACTTTATTTTCGGACGGCGGGTAAGAAAGCAAAGTAGTCGCCTCTATAAAATAACTTAGTCCCCTCAATTCTTATTGATGGATTAATGTGATTTGATGTTCAAAATAGTTCATTTAAGTTATTTTATTATTTTTTATTTTATTTAAATAAATATTTTTTATATAAAATCAATTTTTTTTTATTTTATATATAATTTTATTATTTGAACGTGATGTTGTAGTGTTCGTTGTTTTAATGTAAATATGTAATATTTTTTATTTTTTCGTCATAGTAGAATGTTCTTTAAAAGAATAATAATTATAATCATTATTAACAAACTAATCGAAAAATCTTTATATTTATAACTAATTTTGACAAATTACATATAATTTCTTTTAGTTTTAAATTAAAAAACTGATTTGTATTAGGATAAATATAAAGATAGTGAAATCTTAATTTAATACTATTGATTGG
>JBBPBT010000938.1:8602055-8617098 GCA_037974875.1 Cicer bijugum | reverse complement strand
TATATATTTATTTTTAAAAATATAATTATTATTTGTGAAATTTTTAATGTATATCTTAACGATATATGTTAGTCTGACTCTTTTATTTTTAATTTTTGCAAAATTTATTTATATTAAAATTAATTATTATTATAATACATAAAATATTTAATTTTAATTCCTTTAAATAAGAACTAAAATGATATTTACATATATCAAAATAAAAAATGTATATTTACATGAATTAAAACCAAAAAATTTTAAAAAATATTTTATTTTTATATAGTTAAGAGCAAAATATAGATACTAAAAAGATATGTAAAAAATCACATGACTAGAAGAAAAATTATATTTGCATGACCAATATATATATATATAGGTATTAGAAGATGTGATAAATATATTATAAATTTATACACAACTTTGATATTTTAAGTTTAAACATAAAAAACCTAATAATATTAACATTTACAAAATATTAGAGTTAAGATTTAAAGATGAAAATATATTTATTTAATTTAACGAGTAAAAAATAACAAAACTCTAAATAAAATAAAACAAGCGGCTCGCTCCGTTCCAAACTCCAAACGGAAACAACAAAAGTGGTTTTAAAAAAAAAAAACTGGAAATGAGAAAGTTGTTTGGAAATTCCAAACTGGGAAAACCTCTGATTTTGTGCTCACTCACTGAGTCACCAACTCGTTATTAGGCCAAATTTTATGCTTTTTTTTTTCTTGGTGGGGTGTTTTTTTATAACCCTTTAAAAAGTTAAAACAAAAAAAAACCATTGTTTTAGTCAAAAAAAAACTGAGAAGCTTGCAAAATGCAAAGGGTATAGTGAGTGATGTTGAAGTAGATCTGAAAGTTGAAGCAATTCAACTAACTAGAGCTCAAAGATTTCAACTTTGATTTAAAGGGACATCCATCAAATGCTTTAAGGTTTTTGTTTTTGTTTTGGTTTTTTTCAGTGTCGGAAAATGCCTTGTCCTTCATTCCACAAGCTTGTTCTACCCTCTACTATACAAGCTAAGCAACTGGTATACCTAATTTTCTCTCCCTTTCTTCTTTTAATCTTTGGAGTGTTGTTTTTTATTTTTGGTTTTTGACTTTTTTTTTCTAGTTGATTTTTTGCATGAATTATTTTTTGGAGTGCCTGGTTATTATTTGGTTTATGAGAATTTTGTTAGATTTTTTGCCCGAATTATGGGTCTTGCTTTTCCTTTCCCCCCACCACCCCCAAACTTTGTCACCTCTTTCATCAAGTTTAGATTTTTTTTTATTTAATAAGAATAAGTTTTATTTTTAAAAAATAGATATATAGAAGAAAAAAAAATCATAATTTTTTGGGGTCATGGTCTTAAGATTTTAGGAGATACAATACTTTGTTGGGTTGTCTGACCTGAAATTAGTCCTGAACTTAAAGTCAATAAAGTGTGGTTGGCTAATTTTATGTCCTATTTCCAACAGTGTACACACACATATATAAGCCTTTCAGTTTTCTCTATTTTATTTTATTTTTTTAAAATCCTCCAAAAATATTGTCAGATTTTTTAAAAGCCTTTCATGCTCAATAAGTAAATATAAATAGTTTCTGTGTTTTGCTTCAGAGATCTACTTTGTATTGAACACAAGCTATTTCTTTTGCCACTGGTTCTAGTAAATGCAAAACACTTACTCATGCATTGAACATTAGTTTTGTGTTTCCCTGTCACTCAAATTGAGTTTAATACTTAAACCCCATGCATTTGTATTTCAAAAAGATTCTCAAGCATCTCTAGTTTGACACACTTGATTCTGAACTTGGCTTACTTAAAAGCTGATCTTGTTAAAACAAATTCATTAACATAGGATAATAGTATATTGCACTTTGTGGAATGATTAATTTTTTTTGTATTGTCATGGCATGGTGTGCTCTTCAATTTGATATTTCATTAGCAAAGCATTTTGTATTAGTTTTTGTTGTTGTGGTGCACAGTGCACTTATGACTTATGTGATTTTTCTAGTTTTGAATCTTGTTGGACTAAGTGCAAGATAACACTGTTACAGTTTTGCAAACACTTTAAAACCAGGTTTAGAGTTAAAAAATTTGTCGTTGTGGTGCAAAACAGCTTATGTGGTGTTGTATTATTGTAGCAATTTGCCAATATTTGGAGCCTAACTTGATTTGTGAATTGCAGAGGCTTCCAGATAATTTTATGAGAAAATATGGGGGCCAGATTTCTCCAATCGTTACTCTCACAGTTCCTGATGGCAGTGTGTGGCGTGTAGGATTAAAAAAGTCAGACAACAAATTTTGGTTCCGTGATGGTTGGAATGAATTTGTTCATCGCTATTCCATCAGTACTGGATACTTGTTGTTATTCAGATATGAAGGAAAGTCGTCTTTCAATGTTAATATTTTCAGTTTGGCTACTTCTGAGATTAACTATCAATCATTGGCCGCACAAAGCAGTAAGGAAGGGCCTTACTATGCAAAATGTCTTAAGATTTTCGAAGAATTGGAAAACGAAGATTCCATTGAATTCCTGGATTCGATGCCTACAAAACTTACTCCTGGCCCATTGCAAAACAAAGCTTTTTCTGGATCAGCTGATAGATTCACACCCGGCAAGTCTCATTCGCCTCCAGCCCTACAGAATCTGTTCAACGCATCTAAACTTAATAGCATAAACTGGGGAGACGGTGGGAATACCCTTTCTTCCAAAAGCGCCAATTCGCTAGACAACCATTTGACCAGAGATATAGGTCTCCAGTTTAATGTAGTTGAGTTTAAAAAGTCTACCGAAGAAGTGAAGCTGCGTGCGGCTATCGATGAAAAGGTTAAAAAATCTGCGACAAAGAAGCGGAAATCAGGTCTTAGTTATTGCTTATAAATTTATAACTCACTTGTCTTTCTCCGATTTCGTTATCTAAATTGAAATTATATAATCAATACAGTTTGTGAAAGTACAGATGTCCAGGAACCTTCTTCTGATCATGAAGACGAGGTAGAAATGCGTAATAGATTTTATGAAAGTGCATCTGCAAGGAAAAGAACCGTGACAGCTGAAGAACGAGAAAAAGCGATTAATGCAGCAAAAGAGTTCGAACCAACTAATCCTTTCTGTCGCGTTGTCCTGCGGCCCTCCTATTTATATAGGGGATGCATAATGGTGATCCCTTGAATTCAACGCAACACATTTTTTCCTTCTTCGACATTTCGATCTTGCATACTAAATTCTTTCGGTTTTCCAGTATCTTCCATCCTGTTTTGCAGAGAAGCATTTGAACGGCGTTTCAGGATTTATCAAACTTCAAATTTCGGATGGGAGGCAGTGGCCGGTTCGCTGCCTTTATAGAGGGGGTAGAGCTAAGTTAAGCCAGGGATGGTTTGAATTTTCGTTAGAGAATAATTTAGGGGAAGGTGATGTCTGTGTGTTTGAGCTGCTCGGAACAAAGGATGTAGTGCTGCAAGTTACTGTTTTTCGTATTACTGGGGATGAAGGACCGTTGAGCCCGCCGCCTTTACAGCAAAACCAACATGTGAGGCCAGCTAAACTGTTAACCAGTCCCTTTCAGCATCACCTTACTTCAACTAAACTGCATGGAAATTAACTTCATTTCTGATAGACCATAGCTAAACTTAAGTATTAGTATCTGTTGTTTCTGTGTGATCGGCTTGTCATCTAAACTTAGACGCCTTTCATGTCCGACATTTCAGAATAACTTCAGTGTAACATAGTTTTTAGTGTGTTGTCGTTTTGCTTGGTCTGTAAATATATGGTTTCAATCTAGCTTATATCAGAAACTGAAGAAGGTTGTCTCTGTTTTTCTATTTTTTTTCCTTTATTAAGTTATGTTTTAGAGCTTCTCTTCAATTATTTCAGTTTGATTCACCTTGGAGTCTTTTTTGCCTTTCACATTCATCGTTTCTACTAACTTGATTTACATTATGTCTTGGAAAATTCCGTAATCAAGTATATTAACTAAGTTAATCAAGGTTTTGTTTGAATAAGTTAGTATTAAACAAACGGTGAAAAATTTCTAAGTTGGTTAATTGATTCTCATTTTATCGTCATCTTGTGACAACATTATTAACTGATTTAACATGCAACTTCCAATTTTGGTTGAAGAGTTGGTTGGTGAAAGATAATAAATATCAATTTGGTTTTGTATGAAAAGGGATTTAACTAAATGGAAGAAAAGACAGTGTGTTTAAATTGGTTTCTCGTTGTCTGTATTTTAACTCGGATGGTAGACCTATTTTGCATCATGGGTCCATTTGTTCTGTTGTTTTCTCTTCGTTCTTTTGTGAAACGTCATTTTAGCATATATATTTTTGGCCAAAGTGATATTTTCCATTAACACGAGAAAACGATATACTCCTTGATTTTTGGCTATATAGGGGTTCCTTGATTTTCCTGCTAGCCTTTGACGTCTGCATGCACCAAAGACTACCCCTGAAAATTCTTTACTGATGTGAAAGTGCTTACTGGTTATTGCTTGTAATCCTGATTCCTGCAATCCCCTATCTTTGCTCTACACATCTTATAGGGGAAAAATATTGGCATTTACTTATGATAATTTAAAATATTTCCAACTCATGTTAAGTAGTTAATAACACAAGAATGCTAGTGTGGTAACAAAAAGTAGTTAATAACTCAAGAATGTTTATAACACACTATTTGTGGTTATCAGTTGGTTCTTTTCTGAAAACTTGACATATTTTTTGGAATTCATTTCACTTAAATCTGTTATCAATTTGCAAGAGAGCATTGATGTGCAGCCTACTTTGTCGTATCCCATAATTGGACAAGCGTTAATAGTCATAAAATTGTGATTCAAACTAAGAATTGGAACAATTTTCTTATGAATTGTGACTCCAATTTTATTATGGTTGGTGAAACTGTGTCTTCTTTTACTTTTACAGAGATAAAAAAATGTGGTTTTAAGTAAAAACATGTAACATACACAAGAAAAAAACATAAAATGATATACATCATATACAAACTTCAAAATAATTCAAGATTCAAATCATAAACTAAATGAAAATAAAAGTTATTGGCTACACAAAATTAAGGGCAAGTTGCCATCATAATGAAATGAGACCTAACAGAATTAATCGAGATACATGGCATGATTCACATCCAAAACAGATAATTGTTTTCAATTTAGTCTCAGAATTAAAAGATAACTGTTGTGTACAAGAAAATACTAATAAGCATGCTTGCAATTAGTTTCTTTTCGTACATTGCTATCTTCTAGCCATAAGAGAACAAATCACACTTGGTTAACCAGAATAATTCAACACTACAACTCTTGTACCAAACCAAATATCAAACACCCATATGACTACATAAGTGCAAGACACTGCAAGCTAAAGAAGAAAGATCATTGCCATGTAATAATTATCTCTAATTGTCAAGTTCATTCATAAAAATTTGCCAAATAACAATAAGATTATGGATAAGTTTGAGTTGGCTTATTTGAACTTATTTACTAGCATAAGCACTTGGGAGGGAGACTAACTTATGACCAATGAAGCACATACATTGACACACACACAGATACTCAAACACCTGTAACAATTGGAGAAAATGAAAATAATTATAACTTACATGACAACGGTTTGACTTATTTTATATTTTGTTATAGAAATAGTTTATATATAAAACAGTTATATAAAAAAAGCTTATGCTACAATCACCTAAGGGTCTGTTTGGGAGGCAGGGGAAGTGGACACAAGTTCGGTTCAAAAGAGGGGAGGGAGTAGAGGTTTTTAATGGCTTTGTGTTTGGTTTTTAAGTTACATGGAGCTCCTCCCTTCCCCTCCAAATCCCCCCAAAATGGAGAGAGAACAAAATAAATTCTAGAAGGGATTTTGGCTCCCTCTCCTCCGCTCCTAAAAATGAAATCAAACATAAAAACTTTGAAATATTACCTCCCCTCCATCTACCTCCAACCAAACACACCCTAATTGAACTCTTTATAGAAACAAGACCTACAATTCAGTTTCAGTTTTAGTTTCTTCCACTAAACTTGTATTGTATTCAACAGAAGACATAAAAACACAACAAAACCATGATAAGCATATGAAAAACAGAGCAAAACATGGCTCCATTTTGAAACAGAATCAACAACATTTAACAATATTATTCTAACACTCGCAAAAGCAAAGTTTGAATTCCCTTGATGAATTCAATCAAGGTCTTTAACGATTTTGATTCCCATGCTACTAGCAGTACCAATAATAGACTTGGAAATGGACTCAAGAGGCATGTTCTGCAAGTAAGGATCGGACTGTTTAACCTTAGCGATTTCATACACGTGTCGAAGTGAAAGAGTTGTGGCGGTCACGTGACCTGGACGAGTACTTCCCGATTCGATGCCGGCGGCTTTCTTGAGGTACCACGTGACGGAAGGAGATTTAACTGTGAATTCAAACGTGTTATCTTTGTAAGCTGTTATTGTAACCGCCATTGGAGTATCTGGCTTGAATTTCTGAGTTCGTGCGTTGAAGTCTTTGCAGAACGCCATTAGGTTAAGTCGGTATTGACCTAGCGCTGGCCCCACTGGTGGCGCTGGACGTGCGGCTCCAGCCGGAACTCTCAATCGGATCGTCGCTGCTACCGCCTTCGGAACGCTCATCGTCGACGACTGGAACTGGTGGTGGTGGTGGTTGGGTTTGAGATTGATGAGAGCAGCCACAACCATTGAGGGTTTAACCTTCCTTGTTCATAATTTGGGCTGGGCTGGGCTGGTCAAATATCATTTTATGGGCTGGGTACTTCTTTTTCAAAAACAACTACAAGCTCTTGAAAACTTCTTTTTCCACTCTAATTTTCTTTTAAACTTTTTATGAATATATTAAAGAATACATTTTGATTTACACAAAAGAAAAATTAATTTATCAACATTATTTTTCTTATAAACAAAATGAATTAAGAGAAAACAAGAGATACTCCAACTATTTATAAAATATATAAATTACATAATAGAAAGACACTTCATAAAATTGATAAATCAAAAATTGTAAATACTATATATTTCCTTCTTTCAACATAAACCAACGTCCGAATTTAATTTTAATTTGTGGTAACAATCCATAAAAAACACTGACTTCATAAAAAATAATTTTGTTTATTAAATCTCAAATATTTATTGTTATACTAATTATAAGAATATGCAGACCAGGTGATGAGGTGTGCTAAAAGTTTTTAAAAATTTATGATCGATAGAAGGGGATGCGGATCAAATATTTTATTCTTTTCAAACTTAATATTGCATAAATTAAAATATTAATATTTGTTTCATTACACTCTATTTTGTTTTGTTTTATCCTATTCCGATTCGTTTCACTTATTTTAAAACTGAAATAATCTTAAGTTTATGTGATGTCTCTTTCAAGACCATTAAAATACTATTGGCATGAAGGTTGTGTAGATTTTGTGAAAAATATTTTGGTAGATATCGACTTACCTATCATTTTTGTGTCTTATTTGACACCGCATCTCTAGTTCTAAAATGAAAGTTCTTGAAGATTTTTAATCCTCGAGAGGTATTTGCCATAGTGATGTTATTTTTTTTTTTTTTTACTTATGCGGTTTTTTAGAAATTTTAAAAAAATGAGAGTTTAATAGAAAAAATATTTAAAAATCTATTGAAAACGAAAGACTAATTCGTATATTTTCTGTAACAATTATTTTACGTAGATATATTTTTTTTAAATTGATTTTCTTTATGGTAAAGAAATATAAAATAAGTTCTATTTTTCTTTAAAAAAATTTAAAAAATAATCTCTAAATTATTTAATACCAATTTTTTTTTATAAAATTTGTTATAAAGGAGCCTAGAAAGGATGGAGGAAACACTTGTAGTAAATCCATAGGCAATTATATTATGATTAACCTACAGGATCCTTGCTTAGTTTATCTTTATATTCAGCCTTTTAGCTTCATTAATCACACAATCCTAAGTGTTACAATCAGTTTCTAAAGTTTCATTAATCTGAAGTTGGTATACTTCAGCTGAAACTTGTTAGAACAAATTCACAAAAATTTAAATATTGCACTTTTGAGATTAATCAATGTATTTTAGCATCATTATGATAAATTAAGATCCACAGGATGATTCTTACATTTACTGAGTCCACCACAGTAGACTTAAATAGACACCATGTAAACTATTCCAACATTGTATAGCTAATAGTTTAGTTGATGATTTCTTGACAAGTTATAAAATTCGAGCAAATAGCATAAAACACACTACAATACAGATTATTGAGTTACATAATCTCATGCTTCTTGCATACCCTCAAGACCTTAAAAAAGTACAAACCATGGTATATTATTTGACTTGCTTGAAACCTTCATTGACCACAGTGGAATCCATAACTTTACTTTGAATTCTCTCATATTCCAACCTGTCAACAATGGTACATTTTTTGGCCAATTTCAAGCATACAACTCCTGCAAATATCATTATAGCAGAAAGTATCCAACTGAACTGTAAATTGGCTAACCCTTTAGCCCGAAGATCCGCCTCTTTCGAACCACAAGTAACTGCTCCGTGAATTTCACTACCACTCTCCCTACCCAAATTCATCACACATCCTTCAGGAACAAATGCAGGAATCCACAACATAAATCCCATGTTTATAAACCAACATCCTTGGAAGATAATCGAAACGGAAAGCACGATAGCTGCGTTGAAGCTGTTGGGAAAAATTGTTGCAGCTAGAGCTGATGCAAGTGAGACAAAAACTATGAGTTGTAGCAGCCAGTGGTAATGGCCTTCAAGTCCAACATGGTCAGTGGAATGAAAATGGAGTAAGAAAAGCTCTTGACTGAAAACTGAGGATGCAAGTATACCAACAAATCCAGAGAAGAGTTCAAGTGAATCAGTCAACTCAGTAGAGAGTGAAAAACCAGCAAACAAAGCAAGGTGTATGAACATAGTTGCATGCTCAAAGTTATCAAGCTTAAAAGCATAGTGGAAATAAGGGAAATCTAGAATTTGTATGAGAATTGCTAGGATGGAAAAGGATAAAATTGAAACAAGTTCCAAGTGTTTGATTCTGAATTGAGATGTATTAAGTTGGTACCAGAATCTTACAATGAAATTGGAAGGACCCTTCACAATGTAAGATTTTATGGTGTTGATGATGTGCCATAGGCCAAGAAATGTGAGAGCAAAACCCTGCACTAAGTGTGCTAGAAACAACCCCATGACAATTTTGTATATTTTTTCAGAATACAACACTTGTTATTTTTCTTTATTTTTTCACTTAAATATACGAAGTCATTAGGAACATGATGCTTGTACGGAATAAATTGCTTCATATGCATCAATTTTATCTTTTATCTTTTTGTTGGATAAAAGGTGCTTTATATTTATATGATGTGATTAGTCACGCATGTTACTAAGTAGTGCATGGTGCATGTGTTTCCACAAACAGAAAAGAGAACCTATGTTTTGTGCAACATCATGATATAAGATGAAAATGGGAACACCACTTCATCAGTAATTTAAGTAACCAATATGGCGTGGCATAGGCGGTAGATGTTTGGATCTTTTAACTATTTAGTTGAGGTCTCATCCTGACCAATGCATATGAAAAAATACATTACGAGAGATGTCAACCCCTTAAATGGATCTCAGTTATAATGAGTGATTAATCTCTTCATTTACACGCAAGAATACCTTGGTTTAACATGATGTAAGCCTCAAGTAAAGTTTAAAGGTCCTGTTATTTTGTTCAGAATCCTATACTCTAATTGGAAATCCGCATCAGAAATTGGAGGATAAGAGATACCTCCTCTTTAAAAAGCACTAGAGATGTAACAGCAATCCACATATTACATCATACTACCTTCCTTTCTTGGTGAAGCTCAAAATCCCCATGACTATAGTGGTTGGCTTTTTGCATAAAACCATTCAAATAGATTTTGTCCATTGGATGGTGTGGAGAGTGAAATTTTTCCAATAAATTCATGTGGCTAGCAGGAAGTTCCACTCAATAAAATAAGTTGATTCTCCATTACATCAAAATTCATGTAAAAAAGTATATGATAGAGAAAGCGACAATATTTTTTGTCCAATATCTATTATTTTACTATCGTCTCCTCTAAAATGAGTAAATAAAATAGTTGATATTTCAACGCGTCCATTTTACTCATTTTATCCTCGAAAATGACTTACTCACTTAAGAATATAAAGTTTATCTATAAATCGTTGTTGTTTTTAAGCCTTATCAATTGGTGATAATTTTCCAGAAAAAAAAAAATGCAAAACAGAAGATGAATTGTATGTTTGAGATAACATTTGGCAGAGTGATGGGCCACCATCCTTCTTTAAATTCTAATAATGTAATTTTTAACTTTAGTCTTTAGGTTCTTGACCAAGAAAAAGTAATATTTAAAGTAGAAGAAGTTGAGAGTTAGAACACTGTTTCATAATAAGACAGAAAAGAAAAACTACCTTGGCCAATGAAGGGCTGAAAAGTGGCTTAAAAACAAGGGTAGATGAAGCATGGACAATTACTTCCACTTCCAGCTATATGGATTGGATATTCAAGATAATCCTTCTAAAGTTTAGCTTTTATATACTGCATTTGTCAAATACAGACAAAAGTGTCAGTATCCTCCCCTGAAGTGGTGAATTTGGCTGCATTATTTTTTACAAATTAAAATAATAAACAAATTTACGTGATGAAAATATTAGTTTATTTTGATTTTTTATTTTAATATCACTGTTAATTTTTATTTTACTGCCACTGTCCTGTTTGTCAAATATTATTTCTCAAGAATCAATACTATACTAATTGGGACATTGTTTATCACAAAAAAGTGTCTTGAAATTCATGGTCTAACTATTTAGAAATTTAAAACTGAAGAGTTTTTTATAATCAGACGCAAGATACTTGTCAATGGTCTGTGAGTTCTATCATTGTAATTTACTCAATAAAAGAACAACACATTATCAGATAACAAAATAGCTTTTTTCACAAAATGGAACTCGTAATAAATACTAATGTAAGTACTGAATTTTACTTGTACATACAAAATGCAGTGGAAGTTTTTAAAATCGAAAAACATAAATATAAGGTAGTTTTTCTAATAAGGTAATTAACTGTATGAATTAGTTCATAGAATTTTGGGTTTCTTCTACCTGGAATTGAGAATGTTACAAAATAAAGTCATGATTGATACTCCTTAACTTATTAGGTAAACACCGAAGAAAACAGATAAACTGAAAATATGATTTGGACCAACACTAAAAATGATAAAGAAGATTCTTTCCAATATAAACTCTGAGCATGTCATAGAGGGGTATTTGGTAGTGCAACTTTATTCATATCCTAAAGTTCATGTAATAGCTAGCAGAAGACTCATTTCACACAAGAAAATGACTTTATATATTACTCCCTCTGTAATAACCCAACTAATAAAAATAATTACATCAATCTAAAATTTAATTAGTGGAATTATTAAATTAGAAGTGTTAAAAATTGTTTAAAAAGTAATTCATCAAGGAAGGGACAATAAGGTAATACTGGAATAAATTCAAATGACAAGGAAGGTAATTTCCTACATATTCCCTCCTTAATGTCATTTCGGAAAAAGCCATTCATTTTTCCGACTTTTTTCTTCTTCGCGTGCATCAACTCTAAACCTTCCATTTCCCTTCCTTCTCCAAATCTTTTAGAGCCAAAAGGTTCCTAAAACTCTTAAAAATTGTTTTCCCCTCTTGCATGTCCAAATTCGTCCCTCCATTTTTTAAATTCAACCAACTCGGTTAGGCAAGGAAAAACCCGACCCAACCCAAAGAAAACGAATTGAATCAAGGAGTATAAAGTCAAGAGGAGTTCAGACAATGACTTTGAAACACTACTTCTTATTCTACAACTGCGATTTCTTTACATTAAGTTGTTTTTTTTTTGTATCATGTGATATTGGGGAATTAAAGAAATTAGTAGGAATGAGTGAGAAATAGGAATGAGTAAGCATATAGAGAATGATGTTTGATGGCATGCATGTTGTAAATCCTAATTGTATGTTGTTTTAAAATCAATTTATACGTGAAGACTATTTAATTAGATGCATAGACCTTATTTCAAAGCTAGTATGCTTGTCGAGCACATATTTTGCTCATTATTGCTCTAGCCTCTTGTGCGTATGCAAAACTGTGAGTTTTGCCTCTGGTAAAATATCCTCATGATTTTGCCTCTAATAGTCGAACTTAAATTTTAAGTGTTGTAGCCTCTAAAAAACTATTGTTAAGTTTTCCTCTGTTACAATTTTTGTATCTAATTCCATCTTTGAATCAGAGACTTAGAATTTATTTCATATGAGTTAAATTATGTTTCTTTAAGTTGTTGTGAACAAAATATATGCATGACATAACATCTCATAATGCATCCATCTTATTCATATAAATTCATGGCCCAAGTCATAGTGGGACACTCAATCATGTATTTCAAAGATTTCTTAATCTTATTCAGGTGTCAATAGACACACTTTTATGAAAGTGTTTTATTACATGAAGGACATTATTTCATGTTTTTTTTTCTCAAGCCTCCTTGAGAGATATAATTTTATCGTCCTTCCCCTTATTTTTGAACTCAATGGGATTTATGATGTATTAAGTTTATGTAAAAGTTAAATTCAAAAACTTAATCGATCCATTGTACCTTATGAATCAGTTTCAAGCCGTTGTAAACTATAATTCTACATGTAGTTTATGGATTATAATGCCAAATTCTAGATGTTTGGTATTAGATCTCACACCCTTCCATCCATTTTATAAGATCCTCTTACAAAATTTATACATGTTAAGAAAAGTAGTTCTAGAAATAAAATTGTCCAAAAAGTGCGCTAATTTTATATATTTACCCCTACTATTATTAATATTATAAGAGAGAGAAAACTTATGTTTTCCAATAGTAAATTAAATAGGGTCATTTTTGTAAATAAGTCATTCATGCAGATTGAATTTTGAAAATAGTCTTATATTAAGAGGAATAAAGAAAAAGTGAAATAGAACCTTATAATTAGAGACTGTGTGAGTATTAGAAGCAAAGCCATAAGCGTCTGTATTGTCTAATGAAAGAAACAATTTAACAAAAAAAGAATGCAGGTAAAAAGCAATTATCTAACTAACAATGAACAATGGCATTCTTACTGAACTATAAACCCTCCTATTACTAATTTCTCCTTTGTTTCCTTCAGAATACCAAGAATTCAATTCCTATCTGCAAAACAGGATGTTGACTGCAACCATATATTCAAGTCTTGAAAAAAATCTATTGCTCCCTCCATTTCAGGGCATCTGCAAGACAATGTATTCTTTCATTATGGAAAAAGAATCAACGTAAAATACTCGCAATAATGTATAATATGTAAACAATTAAACTCATATCACACAAGCAATAATGACCAATCTGATTACAACTACAGTAAGTATTCTTCAACTTTCAACCTATCGGAATCTAAACAATGATTATAGAGAATACAACATATTTAGCCCATAGTCACAGAGCCAAAAATGCAGCAACTGGCCTCACCTCCACAGTCAATAGAAAGAAATTACCAGGGAAGGAAAAAAAATGTTTTAAGCAGTAAACCCAAAAAGAAGAGGGAGAAACTAAATTTGTTTATAATTGATATGTAAGTTCTGTGTCGATACACAATTATATGATTTACATGTGCATGGAGGAAGCTATTGATAAGAAATCCCAATTTAGGAAACCGATAAGAAAAATTAAGCACAAAAAACCTACCTACAGTAAAAAAAAACATCAGAGTAAATTGTGTTCACATGAAATGGTCCAAACCAACATATGATCATGGGCTATAGAGAGGATTGATCTAAGTTGAGAGGTTACAAATTGCATTAACTCAGGTTTCTGAAACCTATAGTAATATCCCCTTCAGTTTCATGTTTGGAATTGATATTTCAGCAGGACGAAGAGTCGTGAAAATAAATCAAAATAGGAGAAAAAAGCAGTGAAATTTAGGATAAATAACTCCTAAGGTTTCTTTATCTTTATTTTATTTGTATAGTTAGGTTTCTTTATCTTTACCAGGAGCCAATAGAGCATAATATAGAATGAGTCGTCGAGTGCATCAACAAGAATCACAAATATCAAACCCAATTGAAAATCAAAAAAGGAACGCAAAGCTACAATAACAAAAAAAAAATCACAAATATCAAAGCTAATTGAAAATCAAAGTATACAAAAATTGGAATCGATGAACACTACAATTGAGTACAAATGACTGAACATATTCTTAAGAAGTTGTGAAAGACCTGAAATTCAAGCAACGGTAACGGTTTGTTGTTTGGAGGGTTGAAGAGGCTTATTTGTTCGATTTTGATTGGAGTCGCCGAGGAAATCTTCCATGTTATAGATGACGGTGATGTAGAGGGAGCAACTAGGGCAACGAGCGATTTCCTCACCGAGCTTGAGATCTTCCTTCGTGATCTGGAAAAGGTCGCCGCATGGACATGGATATGTGTATGACTGCAACTCCTCGTTCCATTCCATGTCCTCAATCTCTACGTCGTCGTAAGACATCGTTTCGCTGTGCTGTTTTTTCTCTCTCTGGAATTTAGGGTTTTTACGAGAACAAGAAGCAAAGATGATTCGGGTTAAGAAGAATCAGCGCCTGAGTAAAAAAAAAAAGAAGAAGAAGAAAACAAGTGACTTTTAGGCTGATAAAAAGATAAGATTATTTTCATTGTTTCGTTGTGGTATTTTTCCTCTCTATAATCTATTTTTCATCTAATTGTGTATGCTCCTCTCCAAATGAACAGAATTCCACTATTTATTTGTTATTATTGTTTTTTATTGCTTTCTATTTCTTCCAAAATTATAAATTTGAGTAAAAAAATAGTCTCAGATAAATTTTGAGAGATTTTATTTTATTTTAAAAAAAAGTAAAATTATTTTTTAATTTCTAAAAAAATAAACGAAAATAAATTAGTCTTTATATAAATTATAATTAAAAATTTTGATTTTTTTTTCTGAATCTTGTTCATTTAATTTTTCTTAATTGTTTATTTTCAATTATTGTCAAGAAC
>JBBPBT010000938.1:8575783-8601177 GCA_037974875.1 Cicer bijugum | reverse complement strand
AATATTTTAATAAAAATATCTCAATTCACAAAACATTGATCCTGTAAACTTCTTACTTAAACCCAAAAAAAAAAAATAAAATAATGAATTGGAATTTTAAAAATTTATTTCAATAGAGTTTTAGATGTTGGGACTTAACTGATAGTAGGGACTTAGTAGATGATTTTTTAATAGAGTTTTAGATGTTGGGACTTAACTGACAACTCTACATTTGATATTCAAATATCAATCTCATTCATCTCGTTCAACAATCGTTTCCTATAACCCTAATCTCATTTCTTGTAATTTCCTTCCCCTTTTTTTAACATACATCAATCCCCTTGACACGGACTGATGCACTTCTTGACCATGACAAAGACTATGGGCATAAAAATAGGTGTGGAAGTTGCATTTGTTGAACTTTGGGAAATTCACCAAAATATCTTCGTCGTCCATCCTATATTGTAGCAACAAAATATGCTACAAGATAATAACGACAATTGAGTTGATTTTTGAGACAATATTTCAATTGTAATTGATTTTAATGATAACAAATTTCTTAGATTATATTTAAGTGATTCTAATTAATTGTTATTACTAACAAGTTTTGCTTATGTATATTTCATTATGGAAAGAAATAAAGTCAACATAAATTAATATTATGAAAATATCAATTTCAAATTTAAAACAAAAAAAATAAGACAAATGAACATTTTCATTGTGTCGAGTGGATATTGTCCAAATAATCGTGGTTATAATAAATTAGAATGATTGAGATCCAATTAGAATCAAACAAAACAAAGTATGTCTCTCAAATAAAAAAAAAACAAGTTATTTCTATAACTTTCTAAACATCAAAATTAAAGATAAATCATCAAATTGATTTTGAATAAAGTAAATCACTTAACCACAAAATTGTATATACTTGAATCGACCTATGCACACATATTCTCATGCACTAATCAATAGGTATCTTAAAAGCAACACAAAGGTCAAACCACTTTTTACACTAAAGACAAATTTCAGGATAACCTTATGATAAAAAAAAATGATAATTGTAAAGCTTGAAAAAACAAACTGACTAAACTCAAAATTATTAAGGAAACGTGACCAACGAATATCTCAAGATTTCAAGTAACTTTTAAAGCTTATTTTACTACAAATACTTGAAGATTTCAAAGGTTCAAGTAAGATAAAAACACGATAGTCATAATTCACTTATTCAACGACTTTATCAATTAAAGTTATCTTCATAAGAAACACACTCTAATTCTTGTTAAAATATTACAAGGATCGTCACACTAAGTGTGCTACCAATATTCTCTCAGTACACTTGAGCAAAGTTTAGATCTCACAAACTCATTTAATTTACATCTTATTTTCTAAAATATTTTTTGTGCTAAAGTTAGTTCCAGTTAAATTATTGTAAGTATGAGTAGACTTAAATTTGAGAATATATAGACTGCAAGTGATCAAAGGAAAAACTTTGAGGAGCATGACATTTTGAAAAGTGACACAATGAAAAATCTCATCAAGGAAGAAGACGTAACGTAATCTATTTTTAGGTGAATCGATATAAATTGTGGAGTGATAATTCTATATGTCTTACTTAAGTTCTCTAAAAAAAAAAAAATTCATTTGCATAACTTACATTTTTCCAAGTGTGTTCTTGAGAATAAAAGTTAACTTTGAGTACAACAACAATATATATTTTTTTTAAAGTATCATAATTCAATCACCTATTTTATGTGATTATTCACTCTTGTTTGTGAATATCTCAAATTTGATTGAAGAAAATAAAGAGAGAATAAAGGGAGTACATATGATAGATGAATTTTTTGGGTAGTAATTCAAGATGTTGGATAATATCAGTTATATTGTTTGAGCTAAATAATTTATATTCGATAAATTATTAAGTTGAGTCCAATAATTTGATTATATATTAAAGTAGTAGTAGGTAATTATGTTAATAGAGTTTAATATTTAATATAGAAAACAGAGAGAAGAAACAAAACTGAATATAGAAAAAGATGAAAGCCAAACGAGTAACGAGTTAACAGAAAGTAGAGTATTTGTGTTGGGGTTTACGGGGGTCTGAAAGAGCATATGATGAGACTGAGAGACTTGAGTTAAACAAGCAATGAAGTGACGACGAGAAGGAAATGAGAGATGCAAGGCCTTCAACAACAACAACAGCAACTAGCATCCCTTCTCTCTGTCGCCGTCCCCAATCACAAAGACCATTCTTCCGATGACGACCCCTCCCCTCGCCTCGCCGCAATCAACTCCCTCCACCGCGCCATCCTCCACCCTCACAATTCCCTCCTCATCACTCATTCCGCCACTTTCCTCTCCCACGGCTTCTCCCAACTCATCTCCGACAAGTAACTCCCCTCCCAACCTAATTTCCTCCTTTTTTATTTTTTTTTATTTATTATTTATTTGTCTCATTTTAAACTCTTCCATTTTTGCAACACGCAGATCGTTCGAAGTCCGCCAAGCGGCTGTTACGGCACACGGTGCACTCTGCGCCGTTATATGTTCAACTGCCGTCTCCGCTAACGGTAGACAGAACCATGTCATACTTAACACTTTGGTTGATCGTTTCATCGGTTGGGCGTTACCTTTACTTAGCAACGTCACGGCCGTTGACGCCACCAAGGAACTCGCGCTTCAAGCTCTTCGCGAGTTTCTCAACGTCGGTGGAACCGAAAGGTACGCTTTACCTATTCTCAAAGCATGTCAGGTCCTTCTAGAAGACGATAGAACTTCCCTAGTTTTACTTCACACGCTCCTCGGTGTCATAACTTTGATTTCGTTGAAGTTTCCGAGGTGTTTTCAGCCTCATTTTCATGACATTGTTGATCTTCTTCTTGGTTGGGCTTTGATGCCTGACCTTGTTAAATCGGATAGGAGTGTTATTATGGATAGTTTTTTGCAGTTTCAGAATCATTGGGTTGGTGGATTGCCGATGTCTTTGAGGTTGTTAACTAAGTTTTTGGGTGACATGGAGGCTTTGCTTCATGAAGGAACTCCTGGAACGCCACAGCAGTTTCGTCGGCTTTTAGCTTTGCTTTCTTGTTTCTCAACGATTCTGCAGTCCACTGCTTCGGGTTTGTTGGAAATGAACATGCTTGAACAGATAATTGAACCTCTCGTCGGGTTGATTCCTCGATTGCTCAGGTGCTTGCCTGTCATTGGGCAGAAATTCGGATGGTCTGAATGGATTGAAGATTCTTGGAAGTGTTTGACTCTTTTAGCTGAGATATTGCGGGAACAGTTTTCGGGTTTTTATCCTCTTGTAGTTGATATATTGTTTAAGAGCTTGGAATATCAGACGGGATTCGGAAAGATTACCTCTGTCCAAGTTCATGGTGTTTTGAAAACTAATCTCCAATTATTGTCTTTGCAAAAACACGGTCTTCTCCCGTCGTCTGTGCGGAAGTTGTTGCAGTTTGATGCACCGGTTTCTCAGCTGCGATTGCATCCAAATCATTTGGTGACGGGAAGCTCTGCTGCTACATATGTTTTCTTGCTTCAGCATAGTAATGCAGAAGTTGTCGATGAAGCGGTCACCTCATTGTTCGAAGAACTGGAGCTATTGAAGAGTGTGATAGGAAAAGATACCCAGCATTTAGATCAGTTCAATTTTGTTATAGATTCTAAAATGTTTTCAAAACTTGAACTGTTTGCGGTGTTCAAGTTTGATTTGAAAGTTCTATTAGCATGTGTTTCCATGGGCGGGGATAGCGGTTTGATTGGTCAAATAGAAATAGCCACGTTGTATCTTGGGAGGTTAGAAAAGTTGGTGTCCTTTATCATGGAAAAGATGAATCCTTTTGAGTTGCCCATTCAGGCCTTCATAGAATTGCAGCTTGCTGCTGTCAAGACATTGGAGAGGCTAAATTCATTTGAGTTCTTAATTAATTGTTCCCTAAGAGAACATAATTCTGATGAAGATTCGATTGAGTTTCAAGCTAAAATGGAGGATGATGACAATCAATTCAGTGACGGGTTTTCTGCTGTGATTACTGAGAATTTGGAAAACTACAGCAAGCTCCTTAGAAAATCCCTTCACGTTTCTTCTCCCCTGGCAATCAAAATAGCAGCTCTAGATTGGGGACAGAAGTTGTGTGAAAATGTTATGGCTGTTAGTAAGACCTCAAGCAGAAAAGGCTTATCTTATAAAGCATGTGGAAAGGCTGGTGTTATCATGAACTTGGTTTTCTCACTTTTAGGTGGTGCATTTGAGAGGGAACCAGAAGTAAGATCAAATGTTGCACTAACCTTGGAGATGTTTATACAAGCAAAGCTTTTGCATCCTGTGTGCTTATATCCCTTAGCTGAAGTGATACTGGAGAAACTTGGGGATCCGTCAATAGAGATACAAGATGCATATGTGAGACTACTTGCCCATATATTGCCAACTACTGTATATACATGTGGTCTCTATGATTATGGGAGATTCAGACCTGTTGATCTTGGGTTTGGCAGCACTACGAAGATGCACTGGACACAATTATTTTCCCTGAAGCAGCTGCCACTGCAGCTACAATCACAACACCTGGTGTCAATCTTAAGTTATATTTCACAAAGATGGAAGGCACCTCTTTCTTCTTGGATTCAGCGTCTCATTCATAGTTGCCAGAGATCAAAGGACGCTACTTTAAATCAGCCTGAAGAAACAGAAAACTTTGGTGCTAATTTTCAGTGGTTGGATATACAAGTGGATGAAAGCATACTTGAAAGAATATGTTCTATCAATAATATAGCTGGTGCCTGGTGGGCTGTACAGGAAGCAGCTCGGTACTGTATCGCTACACGTCTACGGACTAACCTTGGTGGGCCTACCCAAACATTTGCTGCTCTAGAGCGCATGCTTTTGGAAATTGCACACCTTTTGCAACTTGATAATGAGCAAAATGATGGGAACTTAAGCATGATAGGATCTTCTGGTGCTCACTTGTTACCAATGAGATTGCTGTTGGATTTTGTTGAGGCTCTAAAGAAAAATGTATACAATGCATATGAGGGGTCTGTCATTTTACCATCTGCTACCCGTCAAAGTTCTGTATTCTTTCGGGCAAACAAAAAAGTCTGCGAGGATTGGTTTTCTCGTATATGTGAACCGATGATGAATGCTGGATTGGCTCTACATTGCAATGATGCTGTTATTCAATACTGCACACTGCGTTTGCAGGACCTCAAGAATCTTTCTGTGTCTGCTTTGAAGGAAAAGCCAAGGGCTCAGGTAACTGATAACCTTAACAATATTAGAGGAAAAAATAAAGGAGACATCTTAAAAGTTATAAGACACATTTCACTAGCTCTTTGCAAGAGTTCTGAACCAGATTCTTTGATTGGTTTACAAAAATGGGTTTCAGCTACATTCTCCTCCTTACTTGGGGAGGAAAATCAGTCCTTCAATGAGTGTGTAACTGTTGGATCCCTTTCATGGATAACTGGGCTTGTATATCAAGCAAGAGGCGAGTATGAAAATGCTGCAGCTCACTTTACTCACCTTCTACAAACTGAAGAGTCACTTAGTTCCCTTGGCTCTGATGGTATACAGTTTGTTATAGAACGTGTAATTGAGAGTTATGCTGCTGTATCTGATTGGAAATCTCTTGAAACCTGGCTATTAGAACTTCAATTGCTTCGTGCTAAGTACACAGGTAGAAGGTATTCTGGTGCTCTGACAATGGCAGGCAATGAAGTTAATGCAATCCATGCATTGGCACGTTTCGATGAGGGTGATTATCAGGCTGCATGGTCATGCCTTGATTTGACACCTAAAAGTAATAGTGAGCTTACCCTTGATCCAAAATTAGCCTTGCAGCGGAGCGAGCAGATGCTTCTTCAATCATTGCTCTTCCAGAAGGAGGGAAAGAGTGAAAAGGTGCTTCGTGATTTGCAGAAAGCGAGGTCAATGTTGGAGGAACCACTTTCTGTTTTGCCACTTGATGGGTTAGCTGAAGCAACACCTCTTGCTATTCAGTTGCACTGCATCTTCCTTGTAGAAGAGGATTACAAGCTTAAATCAACTGATGAAAAGGCCAAACAACTTCATTCATTGATTAGTTCTCTTCAGCCATTTCCATCTTCTATTAGTAAAATCCGTCAAGATTGTAATCCATGGCTGAAAGTTCTTCGGGTTTATCAAACCATTTCCCCAACTTCTCAGGTTACTCTAAAATTCTGCATGAATTTGCATAATTTAGCCCGTAAACAAAGAAATCTATTGTTGGCAAATCGTTTGAACAGCTATATCAAAGATAATATATCTGCTTGCCCAGAAGAGAAACATCGCAATCTTCTTGTCTTAAATTTGCAGTATGAGAGCATTTTACTGCAGTATGCTGAAAACAAATTTGAAGATGCTTTCACAAACCTTTGGTCATTTTTACGTCCTTTAATGATTTCTTCCACATCTAGTATATTTGACGCGGAAGAGAAAATTCTGAAGGCCAAAGCATGCTTGAAGCTCGCAGATTGGCTGAGGCGTGATTTTTCAGATTGGAATCCAGAGACTACTGTTCTTAAGATGATAGCAGATTTTGATATGGCTGAATCAGCTTCAATTGACAAAGACATAAACTGTAAACAGAATTTTGGTTCTATTATTGAGGAAATTGTTGGTACAACAACAAAATTGTCTTCTCGTATTTGCCCCATCATGGGCAAGTCATGGATTTCTTATGCTTCTTGGTGCTTTAAGCAAGCCGGAGGCTCACTCCCTGTTCGTAGTGAAACTACCCTTGATTCTTGCTTTTTTTCTCCCATACTTGTTCCGGAAATTTTACCCGAGAGATTCAAGTTGACCAAGGGTGAAGTTCATCAAATCAAGTCATTGCTTTTGTCTCTTCTTCAGGACAATATTGATGTGGAAGGTTTCATAGATGAACAGGAAGAAGGAAGCTCTTGGCAATATTCTGCAGAGCACTCAAGTAATGTCAATGCTCTGCAGAGATTGGTTTCACACGTAGTAAATATTATTGAAACCACTGCAGGCGCACCAGGTGTAGAAAACTCTGGCGGAGAACATCTTCCAGCCATCGTATCTTCTCAATTGAGAGTTTGTTTGTTAAATGCAAACTTTGGGCTGGGAGATTCTAATGTAGTATCTGCATTGGATGATTTTGTTGATATTTGGTGGTCTTTGAGGAGGAGAAGAGTGTCCTTGTTTGGACATGCTGCTCATGGTTACATACAATATCTTTCTTATTCTTCTTCTCTTCTTGGCCATAGTCAAATGCCTGGTTCTGAAAACGACACATTCAAGGAAAAAACTGGCAGCTACACTCTGAGGGCTACTTTGTATATATTGCATATACTTCTCAATTATGGTGTGGAACTGAAAGACACTCTTGAATCTTACCTTTTGGCCGTTCCTTTGTTGCCATGGCAGGTTGCACGCCAGATCTCAAGCATTTACTTATCTTCTTTCAATTTTAAAGGGAGCCTAGTTTGCTGAAGTGTTGCCGGTATTGTTTTTGTAGGAAGTTACTCCTCAACTGTTTGCACGTTTGAGTTCTCATCCTGAACAAGTGATTCGGAAGCAGTTGGAGGGTTTATTGATCATGTTGGCCAAGAATTCTCCTTGTTCTATAGTTTACCCAACTCTTGTTGATGTTAATGCTTATGAAGAGAAGCCTTCAGAGGAGCTTCATCACGTGCTGGGTTGTCTGGTAATGTGAAAAGTTATGCTTGCATTTTGCAGCTTGTATTGTTTTTTGACAACAATTTTTCTCTTTCACATATATGGTTAATTAGCATCGAAGTTCTCACCATGCAACAATTCATCTAGCGTGACCTGGCTCAGGCTGTGTTTTTTAGTCAATCTTTTCAGAGTGAGAGTAGTTTTGATGTACATTATATATTTTAGTAGGTTTTTGGATAAAAAATCATTTGGTTTTGGTAGGAAACTAAAACCAGTCATGAGCACTTCCCTAATATCTTAATTTTTAAGATACTTGGTGTCTAAAGTCCCACATTGGATGTGAAATGACCTGATTTTTTTTATAAGTGGTGGACATTCCCCACATTACAAGTTGATTTTGTCTTCCTACTAGTCTTTGATACCGAGATGTATCCACTGGATTACCACTGCCATCACTTCCAATTTTCTGATTAGGATCAATTGGAGTATCAGCTGGCCCACAATCCATCATCCCAGTTTCTTTTAGAAGGTCTAAAATATATTTCTGCTGTAATACAACAATCCTTTTCTTTGATCTTGCAACTTCCATTCCCAAAAAATGTTTTAAAGACCCAAGATCTTTAATTTCAAACTCAGTAGCAAGAGATGCCTTCAAATTTCTTATTTTACTAAAATCATCCCCAATGATAACAATATCATCTACATAAACGATTAATATTGCCATTTTATCTTCAGAAGAATGTTTAACAAACATGGTGTGATCGCTTTGACATTGAGAATATCCCTGCTTCTTAACAAATTGGGTGAATTTTTCAAACCACGCTCAAGGTGACTGTTTCAAGCCATAAAGAGACTTTTGAAGCTTGCAGCTAGGTTTAGGGTGCAACTAGGTTAAAACAAGAGAGGGAAGGAAAATTTCTTCTTTCGTATTGAAACTGAAACAGTACAAACATATATATATATATATACACATAATGCTGCCAGACTAGTGTCAGCTATCTAATGAATGTAGAGAATAAACGAAAAATAAATTAGGAAATGAATAATTAGAGTGATTTGATTCTTTTCCAAAATACAAATAAACTTAAATAGAAAATCAACTAATAAACACAATCATATCAGATCTGATTGCTGTCTGTCAACATATGAGTTTAGGTTCACTTCCCAAAATAAGTGCTAAAAAATCTGAACCTATTGCAACAGTAGCAACCTAGAAGTAGCAGTTCTGTCTCAAGTTTGCATTGTTGTTACCTAATGGTTTGAAGTTCTAGCGTGTTACACTGAACGTCTTCATAACTTATAAGTGACTCGGCTTACTTACCAAATTATGCACTAATTGGTCTGAATATGGATTTTGAAGGGACAAGTAGATAGCAATATGTTTTTCAGCCAATTTAGTATCTTGATGGATTCTCACATGTTTGAGCAGGCATCTTTGTCATGACATACACTCATTAGTTTGACTAATACGTCAATTGCAGTTATTGATTTTATGCTTACCTTTTATTAGCTTGCTTGGTCAAAGACACGTATAGGATGATTAAATTTTTTTTCATACAGAGGGGGCTTTACCCTAGATTGGTTCAGGATGTTCAGCTGATGATAAATGAACTTGGAAATGTTACTGTTCTCTGGGAGGAATTATGGCTCAGTACTCTTCAGGATCTTCACACAGGTTGTTTTCCTTATTTTTCAGCATTTTATTGTTCATGGAATATCTTTTTATGGACTCTTTTAATGTTTGATCAATTAATTTCATTGTTTTTTATTGTACAATTTGGAGTTTACTGTTCGTGAAGTAAAATAGGACCATCTATATTTTGTTGCAGATGTGATGAGACGCATAAATGTGCTGAAAGAGGAGGCTACAAGAATTGCCGAAAATATCACACTTAGTCATAATGAGAAGAGCAAGATAAATTCTGCTCGTTATTCAGCAATGATGGCTCCAATAGTTGTGGCTTTGGAACGTCGTTTAGCTTCGACTTCTCGAAATCCTGAGACTCCTCATGAAGCTTGGTTCCAAGGGGAGTATAAAGACCAACTGAAATCAGCTATTGCATCCTTCAAGACTCCTCCACCATCTTCTTCAGCTCTAGGGGATGTATGGCGGCCTTTTGATGGTATTGCTGCATCCTTGGCTTCTTACCAGAGGAAATCATCAATTTCCTTACAAGAAGTTGCACCACGCTTGGCTCTGTTATCATCTTCAGATGTTCCGATGCCAGGTCTTGAGAAACAGATGAAAGTACCTGATTCTGGCAAAGCAAGTGATCTTCAAGGGGTTGTCACTATTGCCTCTTTCCATGAACAAATCACTATCTTATCAACAAAGACTAAACCTAAGAAACTGGGTATACTTGGTTCAGATGGTCAGAAGTATACATATCTCCTTAAAGGACGAGAAGATTTGCGCCTTGATGCCAGAATTATGCAATTACTGCAGGCTATAAATGGTTTTTTGCATTCTTCTTCTTCTACATGTAGCAAATCTCTTGGCATTCGCTATTATTCTGTGACTCCAATCAGTGGTCGGGCTGGCCTAATCCAGTGGGTGGATAATGTAATCAGTATTTACAGTGTATTTAAATCTTGGCAATCCCGTGCCCAGCTAGCACAGTTTTTGGCAATCAGCACTGCAAATACAAAATCCTCAGCTCCTCCACCTGTTCCTCGTCCCAGTGATATGTTTTATGGGAAGATCATTCCTGCACTTAAAGAGAAAGGCATTAAGAGAGTGATTTCTAGAAGGGATTGGCCCCATGAAGTCAAATATAAAGTTCTTCTTGATCTTATGAAGGAGGTGCCTAGACATCTTCTTTACCAGGAACTATGGTGTGCTAGTGAAGGATATAAAGCCTTCAGCTCAAAAATGAAAAGGTATATTTATGGAACTTTTAAGCCTTTACTGGTGTATTTCGTGGTTATCATTTCTGATAAAATCAATGGCGAAGACCATTGTGTAAATGTGGATTGATATATTTATTCTGACTTACCCTGTATTCTGGGCCTGAAACTGCTTTTAAACAGAGTAAGTTTAGTTCATTCTACACTTTGAAGGCTTGTGATTCTTTCATTACATACTAACTTATCCTATACCTATGTTTCTTTATTTCCTCTTACGGTTAACCAAGTTTGTCACGATCTTCTTGTTATCATCAGGTGTCAAATATAAAATTCTGTTTGTTGACTATTCTATTTAAAAGTATTTCCAAACTCTATGTTGTTGTAAATTTTTCACAATTTTTTATTTTCTTCATTCTGTAGGTATTCTGGAAGCCTTGCTGCAATGAGTATGGTTGGTCATGTTCTGGGATTGGGTGACAGACATTTAGACAACATTCTTATAGATTTTTGTGGTGGGGATATTGTACATATTGATTACAACGTGTGTTTTGATAAGGGACAGAGACTAAAAATTCCAGAGATTGTTCCTTTCCGTCTTACCCAAATGATTGAAGCAGCTTTAGGGCTGACTGGAATAGAGGGTAGCTTCAGAACAAACTGTGAGGCAGTTATTGCCATTCTAAAAAAGAACAAAGACATACTTTTGATGTTACTAGAAGTGTTTGTTTGGGATCCACTGGTGGAGTGGACACGAGGTGATTTTCATGATGAAGCTGCAATTGGTGGTGAAGAAAGAAAAGGCATGGAGTTGGCTGTTAGCTTGAGTCTATTTGCATCTCGAGTGCAGGAAATTCGTGTTCCCTTACAGGTACCTACCAAAGTAAAATCTATATATGTATAAGGAAGTATGTGGCCTGACATAATAGGATTAGTTGCATTCCAAACTTTATTGTAAAGTGTGTTTGGAAAGTCAGGTTTTCTTGGTGTGACAGTGCGGCAGCATGAAGATATGCCATCAAGAGGAGTAAGGCTATTACATGATGGGAGTGGAGCAAACGTGCAAGAAATCACGCACTTAGTTGGGATCTTGCTTAGATTGCTAAGACAAATGTGTGCACGGACGTGAATGTTTGTGATTCATTAGTTAGTGTAGGTTACCCATGTTACATGAGATAATTTTAGAATTTGCATGATGTATTTAAAAAAAATATGCATGTTTTTTCTTACTTTGAATTATTTGTTTGTTGTAACCTTTAATTAGCAAATCCTAGGTGTGAAAATTGTCGCAATACAACTTATCTAGGTGTTTATATATTTTCTATTACTTTCGTGATATCCAACATATTATTAATGGTTTTTTTTTCTTCCAAAATCTGAGTAGGAGCACCATGATCAATTATTGACTAGCCTACCAGCTGTTGAATCTGTACTTGAGGTAATGATGAAATAAATACCGCAATTTTTTGGCTACATTTAGATGACAGCTTTGGTTAGTTATTTTTTTTATTTGAATTGACTTTGAGATCTATGTACCAGAGGTTTGCTGATGCACTAAACCAATATGAGCTTGCCTCATCTGTATACTGTCGAGCTGACCAAGAGAGGTCCAGCCTTATATTACACGAGACATCTGCTAAGTCAATTGTTGGTGAAGCAACCCGTAGTTCAGAGAAAATTCAAGCTTCATTTGAAATTCAGGCTCGGGAATTTGCTCAAGCAAAGGCTTTGGTTGCTGAGAAAGCTCAGGAGGCAATGACTTGGGCTGAACAACATGGAAGGATTCTTGATGCTTTACGATGTGACTTAATCCCAGAAATAAATTCTTGTTTTAAGCTGAGTAACATGGAAGTTGCCTTATCTCTTACATCTGCAGTTATTTTAGCAGGCGTTCCACTAACTGTTGTTCCTGAGCCAACACAAGCACAATGCCATGATATAGATAGGGAAGTTTCTCAATCCATAGCTGAGTTGGATGACGGACTAACTTCAGCCATAACTTCTTTGCAAGCGTACTCATTGGCTCTGCAAAGAATCCTACCATTAAATTACCTTTCAACCAGTGCAGTACATGGCTGGGCTCAAGTTCTAGAATTATCTGTCAGTGTCCTGTCATCTGATATTCTCTCTCTTGCCAGAAGGCAGGCTTCTGAACTTTTTGCAAAATTTCATGTAGATAGCACTGATTCTATCAAATGCAGTTATGATGATATTTGTTTTAGAGTGGACAAGTATGCTGTAGAAATAGAAGAATTGGAAAAAGAGTGTATGGAAATAGAAAGTTCTATTGGCTTAGAGTCAGAATCAATAACTAAGGACCACCTTTTGTCAGCTTTCATGAAATTCATGCAGTCCATTGATCTTTTAAGAAGGGAGGGTGGAATATCTTCTGTTCAGTCTAGATATGATGGGACAAACAATACTAGACTTTTAGGCGAGCTAGAAGAGGAGAGGGAGAAAGCACTATCAATACTAAATATTGCTGTAAGTTCATTTTACAATGAGGTTAAGCATAGAATACTTCAGATATATAGTGATTTGTCAGGCAGAAGAAATCAATACAACATGTTGCAGAATGATTCTGGAACTATTGTTGCTGAGTTTGAAGAACAAGTAGAAAAATGTAATCTCCTGACAGAGTTTGTCAATGATCTACGACAATTTATTGGGAAGGACATCCCTTCTGTTGATATAAACAAAGATAATTCAAAGTTTTCTTCTGAAAGTAACTGGGTTTCCATTTTCAGAACCATTTTGTCATCCTGTAAGGGATTGATTAGTCAAATGACTGAAGTTGTTCTGCCAGATGTGATACGATCTGCTGTTTCATTAAAATCAGAAGTGATGGATGCATTTGGGTTGATCTCACAAGTTCGAGGGTCTATAGAAACTGCATTGGAACAGGTTGTGGAGGTCGAAATGGAGAGAGCATCACTGTTTGAACTTGAGCAGAATTATTTTGTTAAGGTTGGTCTTATTACTGAGCAGCAGCTGGCTCTCGAAGAAGCTGCAGTTAAGGGGAGGGATCATCTTTCATGGGAAGAGGCAGAGGAAATTGCATCCCAAGAGGAAGCTTGTAGAGCACAACTTGACCAACTTCATCAAACTTGGAGTCAGAGGGATGTAAGGACTTCTTCACTTATAAAGAGAGAAGCTGATAT
The DNA here is from genome assembly GCA_037974875.1 of Cicer bijugum. Classification (NCBI taxonomy): domain Eukaryota; kingdom Viridiplantae; phylum Streptophyta; class Magnoliopsida; order Fabales; family Fabaceae; genus Cicer; species Cicer bijugum. Next base: position 8,587,533 of record JBBPBT010000938.1, on the reverse strand, counting down.
TAAAAATTCCCTGGTTTCTGTGAATCGTCAATTTCAATCTCTAGTTGGTGAGGAAGAAGAAAGCGAGCTACATATTTTGAGAAGTAAAGCTCTATTGGCTGCACTTGTTAAGCCTTTCTTAGAACTAGAATCCAGTGATATTATGCTGTCTCCACCTGATGGTTCTGTTTTGATTCCCTCGAGTAAATTTCATGCTCTTGCAGATTTTATAAATTCTGGGAATTCTATTTCTGAGTATGTCTGGAAAGTTGGAGGTTTGTTGGATGATCATTCATTCTTTATTTGGAAGATAGGTGTTATAGATTCTTTTCTTGATGCATGCATACATGATGTAGCTTCGTCAGTCGAGCAAAATCTAGGCTTTGACCAGTCACTCAATTTTATGAAAAAAAAGCTTGAGATCCAACTTCAAAAACACACTAGTCACTATTTGAAAGAAAGAGTTGCCCCTAGTTTGTTGGCCTGCTTAGATAGAGAAAAGGAGCACTTGAAACAATTGACAGATTCATCAAAGGAACTTTCTTTAGATCAGGTGAAAAAAGACGGGGCTGTGACGAAGGTTTTACTTATGCTTGATGAGTATTGTAATGCACATGAAACTGCTAGAGCAGCAAAGTCAGCAGCTTCTTTCATGAAAAGACAAGTGAATGAGTTGAAAGAAGCTCTTCGAAAAACTACCCTCGAGGTCGTTCAGATGGAATGGATGCATGATGTTTGTTTGAACCCATCATATAACAGAGGAATCAAATATGAGAAGTATCTTGATACCGACGACAGCTTGTATCCAATCATTTTAAACCTCAGCAGATCTAAATTATTGGAAAATATACAATCTGCCATTTCAAAAATCACGTCGTCATTAGATAGCCTTCAGTCTTGTGAACAAACTTCTCTTATAGCTGAAGGACAGCTTGAGAGAGCAATGGGCTGGGCTTGTGGGGTTCCAAGTTCAAATAATTCTGGAAATACTTCAACTAAAAATTCAGGAATTCCTCCCGAGTTCCATGAACATATTAAGAAACGGAGGCAGATTTTATGGGAATCTAGAGAAAAAGCATCAGACATGGTGAAGTTATGTATGTCAGTATTAGAATTTGAAGCATCAAGAGATGGGTATTTGCTTATACCAGGGCAACCATATCCCTGTAGGAGTAGTGTTGATGGAAATACATGGCAGCAAGTGTACTTGAATTCACTAACAAGATTGGATGTTACTTTCCATTCTTATACACGTGAGTTTGCTATATTCCTCTGCAATTGAGTCTCTTCGCACCAATTAAACTTCTGCATGAAATTGAAAATGTGCTCTCCTTTTCTTGTTAATAGGTACTGAACAAGAGTGGAAGCTTGCACAATGCACTGTTGAAGCTGCTTCGAATGGCTTATATACTGCAACCAATGAACTCTGCATTGCCTCTCTGAAAGCAAAGTCAGCTTCTGGTAGATCTCATCGATCTTGGTTGATGGTCATTTGGACATTGATGTTAATACACGCATGTGCATGTTTTATTGATTTTTGGATGCAGCATCATTGTCTCTGCATATGTTGATTTAATATGTTCTTTACCTTTATAGGTGATTTACAAAGCACAGTTCTTTCAATGAGGGATTGTGCATATGAGGCTAGTGTTGCATTGTCCGCTTTTGCTCGGGTTTCAAGGATACATACTGCTTTAACTTCTGAATGTGGTTCTATGCTTGAAGAGGTGCAGTCTTTAAAGTATTTGATGTTGTCTTGTATTACTGTGGATTATAATTTTGAACTAATTTTCCGCTTGGTGTATAGAATTTAATGTCTATTGATGTCCAATCCATGTATTGTTTATACGGTTCTACATTGATAATTTTCAAGCTGTTAATATTTATGCCAGTGAAGGATTTTTGGTTAATGATACCATGCATTGCTTGTTGTCTTCTAAATTTCAATGTTAACAAAACCAAGTTGATCACTGGATCTATAGCATTTGAATTTTGAATATTAGTTTAATTAGATTATTGGGAAAATCCAAGTTCCACATTGAACAGAGATAAGACTTGAAATGTGTTTATAAAGAAAGACAAAAAAGACGCCCTTACTTTACATGCCGATTTTGTCGGGGTCAAATTAGGTCCAACCCAAATTCTAAGATGGTTATAGAGTCTACCCAAGATTCTTTGGGCCACCTGCTATCAGGTCATTGTTATCGAGCCACACTCTAGATTTTTAGACCTGGATGTGAGCGGAATGTGTAATGAATCTCACATTGGATGAAATATGATTTGAAAATATGTTTATAAGTGAGAGGCATCTCTCATCTTACAAGCTGGTTTTGTAAGGTTGAGTTAAGTCCAATCCAAATTCTAAGATGGTATCGGAGAATGGTAAATTAAAACCTCCTTCCCACCAAATATCCTAATCCATTAGAAGGATTAGGTGTAAAAATAAGAAAATTCCCTGATTACCCAATCTATTATTTTATTTATTTATTTATTTATTATTATTATTATTATTATTATTTTATTATTATTATTATTATTATTATTATTATTATTATTATTATCCACCTGTAGCTAGCAAATTATCCATAAAAAGTGTACAAATAAGTTACTATGTTTCTTTAATCACCTTAGGTCCTCTTTCCATGATTGTTTGTTACCTAATGTTGCTTTGTTTTTGTAGGTTCTAGCAATCACTGAAGATGTACATGATGTTTACAATCTGGGCAAAGAGGCAGCTTCAGTCCACCTTTCTCTCATGGAAAATCTTTTAGAGGTTTACCTTATCCCTTTGTAGCTTTATAAATATGACAGTCAAACTTTGGCTGTAACTGTCCATTCTATATTTCCTGATATCAAACACCCCCTAAAGTAAAATTGAAATTTGGTGGTTTTATGTTTTTGATAGGCGAATACCATCCTTCTTCCACTTGAATCCGTGTTGTCTAAGGACGCAACTGCTATGGCTGATGCTATAGCTAGGGAAAGCGAAACCAAGAAGGAAATATCACACATCCATGGACAAGCTATATATCAATCATACTGTTCAAGGATTCGGGAGTCCTGTCAGACCTTTAAGCCCTTGGTGCCATCTCTGACATCAGCTGTGAAGGGACTTTATTCATTGTTAACCAGGCTAGCAAGAACAGCTAATCTCCATGCTGGGAATCTGCACAAAGTAATGACGGTTTCAAGATAGTTTTGGTTGCTTGTTTCTCTTTTATACATACATGTGCACGTATAAACATTTTTTTAAGGAAATTCGCACAAAAAAGTTGTGTAGAGAATTTCTTTTTTGTTTATATTTTGAAAGAACAAATATAAATCCACGCTCTTTGTTTTCAGGCTCTTGAAGGAATAGGAGAAAGTCAGGAAGTAAAATCGCAGGATATTGCTTTGTCTACGTCAGATGGTGGTGGTGGTGATGTTGTTGAGTTAGATGGTAAAGAAAGGGAGAGTCTCTCTAGGTCTGATGATGATAAGACAGAAGATTTCACTGGCTTTTCTCGACTTTCTTTGGAAGAAAAAGGATGGATATCACCACCGGATAGCAACTTCTGTAGCAGCTCAGGATCTGACATTACATCAGCTGAAGTTAGTCTTCCTGATAGCTTGAATGATTCATCAGAAAGTATAGATATGCTTTCGCAGGTGTCGAGTAGCAGAAACCCCATCGGTCATTTACATACCACTTCCTTGTCTCAAACTGATGTGGAAGAAATCTCACTTTTTGAGGTGTCAAAGTCTTTTCCTCTGGAAGCTGATCTTGACAGTGCTGATTCTGTGAACTTAACTAATGAGGCCACTGAGCAAACCAAGGCTAGGCCCTTTCCCAGTGATAAATCTGTGGCCAGCCCTGCTGTCTCTCGGAATCTATCGAATGAAAACTTAGACAAATTTAATGGTGAAGATGAACTGCTCTCTACAAATAAAGCTAATAATAGCACCGAACCTCGAGAAACTCCGGATGTTTACATCAATACCAGTACTCGAATAGGAAGAGGTATATATATTCAACTATTTATTTCTTGTCACCTTTCATTTGATTTAAATCTCATATTAGTAAACATTATAGCTTGATGAAAGAATATGAACCTTATAAAATTTATATTACCTATTTCAAATTAAAAGAAAAGATATATCACTCTGATGGACTCAAACCACTCACGCTCGGCTTTAGTATGAAGAATTCAAAACTATCCTGTCGAGGGAAAGCTAATCAAAGCCAAGAGGAAGTGTAATACTGTATGCATTAGAGTTTTGCTAAAGTCAACACTCAATCTTATCTTGAGGAGTTATTTTAAAAAAAGATGTAAAAAAAAGCTGAAGTTAGTAGGTTTTATGATTTATTATTCCTGTTGTATCCTTACATAACCCTACGTTTGTGGTTTTTGTTCTTTTGGAATTGGCTGGGGCCTTTCTGAAATTATGATTTATCTTTCGTTTCAATTCTCTACATTTGGGGGTACATTTTCCCTAATCTATTTTTTATATATATTAAAAAACTCTACAAAACCCTTTATTTTGGAAGAGACTGTGAGGCAGAAACAGCCAACAATCTTTGACACCCACCTCATAGTATATGTATCTATTAATAGTATCATTTGACTTCATAATATCTCATGTGATTGAAAGTTGCCTGGAAATAAAATTGACATGTTCTTTTCTTTTTGCACTTATCTCTAGGCAAAAATGCTTATGCCTTGTCCGTATTGAGGCGGGTTGAGATGAAAATTGATGGTCGAGATATTTCTGAAAACAGGTATGGTTATATAGCTCTCTTTGGAACTAATTATTCTGCTGAATATTTTTAATGATACCAAACTTTGTTTGAATTTCAGAGAAATTGGTATTGCAGAGCAAGTGGATTATCTGCTAAAGCAAGCTACTAGTGTAGATAATCTTTGCAACATGTATGAAGGTTGGACACCATGGATTTGAGATTTCAATTTCAAGCGGTTTTTCAGACTTGAACATCTTAAACTGAAGTCCCATTCCCAACATTATACAAGAACTTGCCTCAGGCATTGCTCAGTTGATCAAGGTGAGGAATAGGACCATTGGTGTGATTATTTCCTTGTGATAAGGAAGCTCCCACTCCCATTTTTTGCAGGTCCGTTAGTCTGGCCATATCACGAAGTCTACCAATGATCCCCAATCAGTAGTAATCTATGCATGGCCAAAACCGAACTGTATTGTGTTTAGACTAGATTCTGCCATCGCTTTGATTTCAGCATTTGTCCTGGCAGAGTTATTATTTCATACCTTGCATGTGGTTTTGCATCTGCTATCCCATGATATACTGCAGAGAAGTCCAAGCAAGTCGTAACAGTAACAGCTGGTCTCGTGGGAGATATAAACATATCTGCTTGCCTTCTCTTCTGGTGCAAACAATGTACTGCAGCTTTGAACACCTGTTACTGGCACTGTCATATTGATGGAGGAGTGTATGATTTGGATCCTCAGTTCTGGAAGGATAAAAGAAAAGACGCCATATCCTAACAGTCGGGCTGTGGGTTATCCAGTTACTGTTTTGGCTGGAGCATTATATTTTTGCAAAACTGAAGTCCAGCATCAGTAGTTGCACATATCTATCATTTATATGTGGTAGATATAGGTTTAATAATCAACTGAGTTTTCATTTCCTTATTTAATTGGATGTATGTATTCAATCCTGCCCAAGATTTGCTTGGTGATTGATATTTGAACCGGTTGACAATTTGTTGTAATAACTTTCAAGTCCTTTTTAAATAATGTACCAAACATGCCTTCACCAGAGTAACTAACATCAAGTCAATAAACTTGTATCAAGCAATGAAGCATATGGACTCCTAAAATAATAAAGTACCCGTTTTGGATACTCATCCGGTGCGTACTTATGGTACTTTGTTTTCTTATGATTTTAATGAGTAAAACTGGATACTCATCCGGTAGCGGTATCGTACTATATTTATGGGTCCTCTGTTTTCTTAATATTTTATTATGAATAAAATAAATGATTTTTTATACATTAATATAATATTAACTATATATTTATATTTATAAGTTAATATTATATTTATTTGTTGTTGTAATCGAATATAATTTGCGACATTTTAAACTTTTAATATAAATTTATCTGGTAAATTGAATAATTTAGCTTTTTTAATTAAATTATGTAAAAAACGATATTCTTTATTAATATGTCTGTACCTTAAAAAAAATAAAAAAAATACTATATCCGGTATTAGTATTGGTACCGTGTCTTTCTATGCATTATTTTGTACAAATAAAAATTATGAACAAATTAACGTATGATGATTATATTGGTTTTTTTATTATTTTTTTATTTTACAAATTATCATTTTTTATTTATTTTGTATACTGTTTGTATTGTATATTTAATTTGTATACTATTATTTTTTTTTACCTTCGCGATAATGATAATTCTGCTATCTTATTTTTAGAGTTTGGTGCTCTGCGCCATTATCACATTGGTGAGTACTAAATTTTACTTGTATATACAAAATGCAGCGGAAGCTTTTTAAATCGAAAAACATAAATACAAGGTAGTTTTTCTGACAGGTTAATTAATGGTATGGATTATTTTATCGAATTGAGTTTCTACTACCTGGAATTGAGACTGTTACAAAATAAAACCATAGGATTGATACACCTTGGCTCATTATGTAAACTCTGAGGAAAGAAGATAAACTGAAAATATGCTTCGGGCCAACATTAAAATGATAAGCAGATTTCGTCCACATAAACTATGAACATGTAAGGGGTATTTTGATGGTGCACCTTTATTCATATCCTAAAGGCTAAAGCTCTGTAATAACTAGCAAAAGACTCATTTCTCACAAGAATTTGACTTTATATGTTACTCCCTCTCTTGCATATTATAAGATCCTCCAACGAAATTTACGCATATTAAGAAAAGTAGATGTAGTAATAAAAGTTGTCCAAAGTGTTACTTTTACTTATTTACCCTTATAATTATAAAAATTATAAGAGAAAAAAAATTAATGTTTTTCAATAATAAATGAAATAGGGTCATTTTTGTAAAGAAATCATTAATGTATAATAAATTTTGAAAATATCTTATATAACGAGGATCAAAGAAAAAGTGAAATAGAATCTTATAATTGTATTGTCGGATGAGAAACAATTTAACAAAAAAACAATGCAGGGACTAGAGTCAAGAACAGAAACAGAAAACCAGAAGAAAGAAAAGGCTGACATTCTGTAAGGATACCTGTCTATTATTAAACAAGGAATACATATTTTGCTCATTCTTTCTCATTTTCACAACAACCTTCCTGTGTAAGTCTATGATACATATTTCGTATCACATCTGGCAGAACAAATTCAGAAGAAAACTTTGAATTATCTTTGTTTATATCACAACAGAAAGGATGTCCTTTCCAATAAATTGACAAACTCTGTCAGGAGATTACATTTTTCTACTTGTTCTTCAAACTCAGCAACAATAGTTCCAGATTCGTTCTGCAACATGTTATATTGATTTCTTCTGCCTGACAAATCACTATATATATGAAGTATTCTATGCTTAACCTCATTGTAAAATGAACTTACAGCAATATTTAGTATTGATAGTGCTTTCTCCCTCTCCTCTTCTAGCTCGCCTAAAAGTCTAGTATTGCTTGTTCCATCATATCTAGACTGAACAGAAGATATTCCACCCTCCCTTCTTAAAAGATCAATGGACTGCATGAATTTCATGAAAGCTGACAAAAGGTGGTCCTTAGTTATTGATTCTGACTCTAAGCCAATAGAACTTTCTATTTCCATACACTCTTTTTCCAATTTTCTATTTCTACAGCGTACTTGTCCACTATAAAACAAATATCATCATAACTGCATTTGATAGAATCAGTGCTATCTACATGAAACTTTGCAAAAAGTTCAGAAGTCTGCCTTCTGGCACGAGAGAGAATATCAGATGACAGGACATTGACAGATAATTCTAAAACTTGAGCCCAGCCATGTACTGCACTGGTTGAAACCAAAGTCTCCTGAGCTTTCTCAGCAAACAAAGCCTTTGCTTGAGCAAATTCCCGAGCCTGAATTTCAAACAAAGCTCGAATTTTCTCTGAACTACGGGTTGCTTCACCAACAATTGACTTAGCAGATGTCTCGTGTAATCTATGCTAGACCTCTCTTGGTCAGCTCGACAGTATACAGAAGAGGCAAGCTCATATAGGTTTAGAGCATCAGCAAACCTCTGGTACAAAGTTCTAAAATTCAATTCAAATAAAGAAATAAGTAACCAAAGCTGTCATCTAAATGCAGCCAAAAAATCGCAGTATTTATTTCATCATTACCTCAAGTACAGATTCAACGGCTAGAGGCTAGTCAGTAATCGATCATGATTAGGGATAGAAATAGGTTAGGCCGTCCTATTTAATGAAAAAGCTAGGCTCAACCTATTTTTAAAGCCTATTTATTTAAATAGGTCAGGCTCAGGCTTATAATAATATTATTTCCTATTTTAAATTCTATCAATTAGACAATCACTCCGTAGTCATTCCATATTCAGTAGTTGTTACTATCGTTCCATATTTGATAATCGTTCAATTATTCAATCACTCAGTAATCGTTCCATATTTGTTTAAGAGATAATAATACGTGTGTTTGTTTCAGAAAAAAAAAACTATTATTTGAAACCAAAAATTATTTTTTTAAGTTTTAAAGGATGTTTGTTTCATATTTTTTTTAAATTATTTTGTTAGAAAAAATATTTTTTGTTTAATATGTATAGATATATACATTGAGATTGATATGTGGAGAGCATCATGTGGTATTAGTAGAATATTAAAATATTTTAATGTGAATAAGACTATTAAATAGGCTTCCAGGCCAGGCCGGAATTTTAAAAAGGTCAGACCGGAATTTTAAAAAAGCCATGCTTGACCGAAAAAAAAGCCTATGATAGGCCGTAGACCTAAAAAATAATTCATAGGCCAAGCTCAGGTCTTTTAATGTCTGACTTGGCCTAGCCTGACCTATTCCCACCCCTAATCATGACACTCCTACTCAAATTTTGTAAAGAAAAAAATAGCCATTAATAATGTCAGATATCACGCATATATAAACACCTAGATAAGTTGTATTACCACAACTTCCAGCTGAACTTGAACACGTACTCATTATTCCACACATACCAGCTGAGCTTGAACACGTACTCACTATTCCACACTTACCTTTCAGAGTTCAGAGGTACAACTTTCATTTACACTTAACTAACATTGTTGATCATAGCAGCGACCAATCCCCATATAAGCACATGTTCATTTATCATCATTTCCCCCTAGGTCATCATCTGTCTCCATTCCTTCAATTAAAGATAGGTAGGTGCTGTCATCAGGAGTAATGCCTTTGCTGACCATTTCTCTGAGGAGCTCTTCAGCTTGCTCACCTTCGCGGTTTTTGCACAAGCCTTGAATAAGAGCATTGTAAGTGAGAATGGTAGGATCAAATCCTATAGTCAACATTTCATCTTTAACTCTAAAAGCATCCTTCATGTCTCCTCTTTTACTGTAACCTTTAATAAGTGTATTGTAACTAATATGATCAGGTTTGATCCCCCTTCTCTTCATTACATCAAGAAGTTTCCGAGCTTCTTCCACTTTCCCCTCCCTGCAGTACCCTTGCATCAAGGAATTGTACGTGACTTCATCGGGAAAAACCTTTGCATCATCCATCTCTTTCAAGAGTTGAAAAGCACTATCAATGTTACCATTTGCACAATGACCATCGATCAATGCATTGAAAATTATGATATCTGGCAGCAAACCTTCGTTTTTAGTCTTCTTAAACAACTCATCTGCCTCCCTCATCCTATGCCTTTTCCCAAGAACATATATAAGTGATGTATATGTTACCAGTGTCGGTCTAATCCTTTTTTCCACCATTTCCTCATAAAGAGTGAAAGCTTTCTTTGCATCCCCACATCTGCAATAGCCATTAATCAGTATGTTATATGTAACAACATCAAGCTCCATTCTTCTTTCTCTCATTTCTTTCATCATATCCTCAACTTCCCCCATCCTCCTTTCCATAAACAGTGCATGAATAAACATATTGTAGGTGACAAGAGAAGGAAATATGCCTCTACTCATCATCTCATCCCTATAACCAAAAGCCTTATCCAAATTCCCTTTATTGCAACACCCATCAATTAAAGCATTATAAGTTACAGCATTAGGAACTAAACCAAACTCCAACATTTTACAAAGTAAATCAGCTGCCTCATCAATCCTTCCTTCTTTACACAACCGAGAAATAAAAGAATTATAGGTATAGCAATCCGGTTTGAGACCTTTATCTTTCATCTTTTGAAAAATCGCATGAGCCCTTTCAAACTTGCCTCTTAAACAGTATCCATGTATAAGTGTGTTATAAGTAACAACATTAGGCTTCACACCAAAAGCTTCCATATAAACAATGAACTCCTTGGCCTTTTTCAACTTACCTTCTTTACACAAAACATTGATCATTATGTTAAAAGTGCAAACACTGGATTTGATCTTCATCCTAAACATATCAGCATACAAAACCCAAGCCATTTGGGTTCTATTCAATTTCAGGAAAAGACTCAAAACCTGATTGCATGTTTCGGTTTTTGGGACAATCCCATTTTGTTTCATCAAGTGAAAACACTCAAGAGCCTCATTGGGTTTTCTGAGATGACAATAAGCAGTGAGGAGAAGGTCAAAGACGATGGTGGTTTTCGTATTGAGACGGCTGCGGGCTAGTGACAATTGGTTGAAAATGATGGTAGGCGTGGTGGTGAGGATAGCGGGGTGAAGGATTTGGAGAGCTGGTTTGGGTGATGGGAGACGGTAGAGGATGCAGACGGCGATGCAACGGGTAGTGAGGTCGAAGCAGTGAGGTTGGTTGTGTAGATGGGTGAGGAGAGTGTGAACGAGTTGTGGGTTTTGGTGAAGGTGGGAAAGTGTGGAAGAGAGAAGAGAAGGGGTGAGGTTCGCAAGGTGTTCGACGAAATGCCAGTGAAAAGATTGGATGAAATTGAGGAGTGTGGTTTCAGTGATTGGTGGTGGGGGTGGGGAAGGGGAAGTAATAGTGGGAAGGGAGAAATTTGAGACGTGACCTGGACGTGTACTTCCCGATTTGATTCCGGCGGCTTTCTTGAGGTACCGCGTGACGGAAGGAGGTTGAACTGTGAAATCAAACGTGTTGTCTTGAGGTACCACTGGTGGCGCTGGACGTGCGGCTCCTACCGGAACTCTCAATCGGATCTTCGCTGCTACCGCCTTCGGAACGCTCATCGTCGACGACTGGAAGGGGTGGTGGTAGTTCGGGATGGGCTAGGTTCTTCTCTTTCAATAAATCGTTACTTCCCCAACTTACTCTCCTTATTTTTGTAAGGTTAAATATTAAGCGCGATTATTAATTTAAGGTTTTATATATATATATATATATATATATATATATATATATATAAAATATGAATAATGATATAATATTTTATATTTTAAAATATGAATAATGATAAATATAATATAACAATTTAATCATCAAATTTTTTAAATAAAATTTATAAAATTAATTATTATATTCAATATAATACAAATTTTATTAAATTTATAATTTAAATATCATATAAACTTATTTTATCTTTAATATTAAATTTATTAAATAAAAAATTAAAATATAAGTTTATTTAAATATTTAAGTTACAAATTTGATAAAATTTATATTATATTGAAAATAATAATTAATTTTATAAGTTTTGTTTAAAAATTTGG
>JBBPBT010000938.1:8557479-8571600 GCA_037974875.1 Cicer bijugum | reverse complement strand
AGTTAATAAATTTTAATTAAAGACAAAATTGAATCATTTAAAAGAATTTTAATTTTAATTTTATTAAAATATTTTTTGACGGTATTTTACTTACCTTTTGAGTCAAACTTTTATTAGAATTTCATTCTCTTGTAAGAACTAAAAATTTTTTTAAAAAAATTATTAAAAAGAAATTAAACTCTCCATAATTTTACAGAATATTCCCTTCATTCCATATCTTTAATTATTTTTGTTTCAAATTAATGAATGTTTAAAAATTTAGGATATAATTTACCATTATTTTCCAAATTTATGTTTTATATGAAAAAACTTATTTACAGTAAAGTATTTATAATCTCTGTATAAAAAAAAAATCAGATTTGTAGAACAACTAATAGTTAAATTAAAGATGTTTTAACATTAAAATACATCAATTATATATTTGTACAAAAATAATACATCATTTCCACAATCATTATTTAATCTACTTAAAACACCTTAAACCAGTCTTATGTTGAAGAATATCATATCCAAAATTAAAGGTATATACCATTTGGTGTACCAAAAAATCCTTAAACCACTAAAGTCTTTGAATGGACGGAGCAGTAATTAATAACAGGAAAAATAAATGTCCCACAGAATACAAATATCCCAAACTTTTGAGTATATCCAATTCAATATACAGTCAGTCATAATCCTTTCCTTTCTGTGTGCCACCGCATCCAACACAAGGTATCAATTAAATGCCCCTAGTTAATAGTATAGTTTCTCACATATATAACATATGCCACATCAATTCATTCATTCATTCATAATATTCAAAACACAAATCCAAACAAAGGAAAAGAAAAATGTCTGCAATTGTAGAGGTATGGGTTGGGGAGCTAACTAAGCTTAAAGAAAAAGTTCTTCCAAGCAAGCCTTCGTTCTCCAAAGCCAAACAAGAAACACATCAAAACAAGGACAATGTTAATGATACCAGAATCACCTCTGTCTCTGACTCTTCAACTATGTCCGAAGCAACGGTTTGTTTGCTTATGGATCGTTTCGTGCCTTGGTGATATTTAATTTATGCATACATAACAAAGATATATTAATTTTCTAGCTTCTTATGTTTTTTTTTTCTTTTTCTGTTACAATATTAATTAAGATGTATGGCTTGTATATATACGGTGTACTCCATCTATCTATGTATAACATAATTAGTTAATTGTAATGGAAATTTACATCTCTAACTTTTGCTCTTTTTTTTGCCTATATAATAAATTAAAAATTGTATGGATTGTTTTTATTGAATCCACTCCTTACCTACAAGTGAAAAGATTCATGAGATGTAAAATTAGATTTTCTTTATTATTGAAGATGAAAAAATTATTTTTTCTATGCTCTGCATGCCTTTCATAATTTTGTAGAAATGAAGAAGTTCTATTCTAATTCCAATTTCATGAATCCTCTCCAACTTGAGTCCTCTCATGTCACTCTAATTTTCATACATCAATTTCTAAATTGTTTGTAGAACTGCATTTGTACATATTTCTGAAAATAAAATTATTCCAATCCAATAACTATAAACAGTTTTTCGGCCAATTATAAGAGAATGGGACAATTTCTTAAACCTCATATCATAGCAATGTAGTAGAATGGAAATCACTTAGAGTTAGAGAAACATTCACATTGTGTTAAGGTACCCTTTCAATCTTTTTCTCAACAGCAGCATCTTTGAGGATGAGGATTTCATGAAACATATATTAGAGTGTCTTTGAACAGGATAATTGAAAATTCTTAGAAAATTAGAATTTTAGACAATTAAAATGCTTCAATTCATAAAGTAATTTTAGTTATCCCAACATAACTAGGATTGTGTCTAAAAAGTTGCATATAAAAAATATCCAATCATAAAGTATTTGGCTTTGAAGATTTTTGAAACTGTAGCATCCAGATTGCCAAGAAGTTTCTAACTTTGTTCCCCCAACAATACAAGATTAAAACCATACAGATGTCGATATCCTATACCACCTCACTCCTTCCACATAGAAAGCTTATCCCAAAATTTGGTGTGAATTTTATTAGGAGACAAATGAACTTTGTCACATATGCTAGCTCTTACATTTTTTATTTCAGCCCACCTTGTATTGAAACTAATGAGATGATTTTGTTGGTTTAAAAAATAACAATCAAGAATTGTGTGACTTATTTACATTAAGTAATTAAGTAATGACTTATAAATTACCAGTGGTTAGATTCGGATTCTCTATATTAAAATATATACATAATTTGTATTAATTTGTATAGTCGGTACCATGATTTAGATGAAGGAATTAGAAAGAGATCGTGGGTTCAATCCCTACCTACAATAAAAAAAAAAAAAACTAATAATACTAATTAATATTTGGATTAAATCTCTACCTAAAAAAAAACTAACAATATCAAATATATACTAATTACTACTGTTGTAAAAAAATTGAGATTAATTTATTTACCTTAAAGTTTGAGTTTTTTATACTTCATTGATAAATAATACAATATTTTAAAATGATTTTTAATTATAAATTTAATTTTTAAGATTAGAATAATATTTCCAAAATATTTAAATGACTATTTACATCACGCATTTAGTGCATATAATATAAAGTCCTCTTTTGTGTGGCTTTTGAGTTTGTAAGCTTCTTCTTCTCTTTCCATGTTTTTGCAGAAGTCGTAAACTTTTATTTGATTAGTCCAATTCAAATGTATTATTTTGTTAAAATTGACCGATTTATATGTATATTTGAGATTTTTTTTGGTTCAACATGTATATTAGAGAATATAAGTAGAGAAGAACTGTCTTGAGTTTTGGGGTTATCAAACTAACGGCCCAAGCATGTCACAGGCCCATGATTTGGTATCTGGTTTGATATATGTCCATTAAATGGGCACGGACCAGCCAAGTGATTTTTTTTTTACAAAAATGATATTCCTTTATTTAGATTGATAAATAATATTGATTGAGAACAATATAATTTAAAATTATTAAAATTACCAAACAAATTTGAAGCATTCATGTTGACGGTATAAAAATGCATAATATCTATAATTGTGATAAAGTTTATATATATATATATATGACAAAATAAAAGTGTTCAAAATATTAATGTCTCTAAATTTGTAACGTTGAAAACGTCAAAGTTATTAATTGAATTTGAATTTCTATTTGATCAAAATTAATATATCAATCTAAACAAACAAATACTGCAACAAAAAGGAAATTCAGACGCTACACCGAAACAATAAATTAAATATCGCATCAAAATAAGAAAAATTAAATATATGAATGAAAAACACTTATTTAAAAATAAAAAAGAGTTGGAGAGGTGGTTTTAGGTAAAAAATGCTTCAAATCACGGTTTATTTTTCTCAATACCCTCCTTTTGAAAAAATAACACTAAAATACCTCAATTTGAAAAAAATATACCAAAATGCCCCTTTTTTTTTCTTTAGTTACAAGTCAGCCATTTGGAATGGCGACTTCCTTAAGGAAGCCCGAGTTCCAAATGGCAACTTCCCACTTGGTTTTTAAAAAATGGGGCATTTTGCTATATTTTTTTCAAATGGGGTATTTTGGTGTTTTTTTTTTAAAAAAAGGTATTAAAAAAAAGACCCTCAAATCACTTTTCCTCAATCAAATAAGAGGTAATAACTAATTGAAACCTATAATACGCATCTCACCTTAAAAATAAAAATATATTATATTAGTCTTTTAACGCTTGAGCCAAATATATAAACTCAAATATATAGTATCTTTGTGATATCTCAAATTATTAATCACAGTTATAAGTATATAATATATTTAGATAAATATCTTAATTAAAACATTGTTCAATTAGGTGTCTCAATTGATCATTAAATAATGAGTTTTTAATAGCAATTGATCCTCTTCCAGTATGAATTCTAACAATCAAGTTTGTAATGGTAGATCTAAGTTAATTGCTTTGGCAAGTTTATGACACTCTCAAAAAGCGATCATCAAAGCCATGTAGATATTTCAGCGAAAAAGGCAAGGTTTGTGTGGAGTTCGAGTAAGATGATAGGGTGAAGGTGGTGATTGCATGAGATGGTGGTGGTTAATATTGTAAATATTGGAAGTGATATATAATTCAAATGCAGAAAAACGGAGAA
Source organism: Cicer bijugum (assembly GCA_037974875.1). Taxonomy (NCBI): domain Eukaryota; kingdom Viridiplantae; phylum Streptophyta; class Magnoliopsida; order Fabales; family Fabaceae; genus Cicer; species Cicer bijugum. Next base: position 8,567,466 of record JBBPBT010000938.1, on the reverse strand, counting down.
TGTTCTGCAGAAATAGAAAAAGCAGAAAACCAGAAACAGAGAATGTTCTGCAGAACAGAAGAAGCAAAAAACCAGAAAAACGGAGAATGTTCTGCAGAACAGAAAAAGCAGAAAACCAGAAAAACGGAGAATGTTCTGCAGAACAAAAAACCAGAAAACGGAGACTGATTAACGTTCTCCGTTTTCTGCAGTTTTATATACATCAGTTTTTCTGTTTCTTTTCAGAGCAATTCAGTTTTGTAATTCAGTTTGGCTTGTTGTTGTTGGTTAATCTAAGTTGTAGATTCCAATATTGTTGTAACTGAATATACTCTCTTCCAATAATCTCTCTCTTTTCTCCATCATCTTCTCCAAACCACATTTTTTCAATTATTGATTTTCACCATTGATTCACCCTCCACTCTTAATTGTGTTCCAACATTTGTCATCAAGAGCTTTGGTTTAGATCCAATTTCCGCTGCAAACATGTCTGTTTCCAATGACAAAATTCCTACCAACCTTCTGATTCTTGATTCGAAGAATTATGACAAATGGTGCAAACAAATGAAAGTTTTGTTTGGATATCAAGATGTTCTTGATATGATTACCGATGGCATTACTCCTCTTGGTGAAGAGGCTATAGCAGCGCAACAAGCGAAATTCAAGGAAGATAAGAAGAAAGACTACAAGGCCCTCTTCTTGATTCATTCTTGCGTCGATAGTGACAACTTCGAAAAGGTTGGCGATTGTGACTCGGCGAAGACAACTTGGGGTATCCTTGAGAAAGCTTATGCTGGTGCAGATAAGGCGAAAGTGGTGAGATTACAAACTCACAAGCGGCAGTTTGAGTTACTTCAAATGGAAGACAAGGAAACGATTAACGATTACATGACGCGTGTGACACCCTTGGGGAATCAAATGAAGTCGTGTGGTGAAGCTGTTTTTGAACAGAATTTTGTGTCGAAGGTATTGTGTTCTTTAACACCAAGATTCGAAAATATTGTGGTAGCGCTTGAGGAATCGAAGGATCTCAAGACGATGACGATAGATGAACTTCAAAGTTCATTGGAAGCTCATGAACAAAGGATGGATGAAAGAGGAAACGATAAAGTCAAAGCGGAAGTTGCTTTGCAAGCCCGTTTCAATGAGAAGAATAAGAAATCGAAAGGGAAATGGCCTTCTAGAGGAAAGAAAAATTTCCAGAATCTTGATGAAAAAGAGTCACAAAATTCAAGGAAAGGTGAGGGCAGTTTCAAAGGTGGTGGTCAAGGTAACTATAAGTCGTTCGACAAAAGTACCAAGAAGTGTTACAATTGTCAAAAGCTTGGGCATTTCGCAAGAGAGTGTAGAGCGAAACCAAGGGAGAATCATGCGGATGAGGCTGAGGTTGCTAGGCAAGACGTGGATGATGATAACACGGTTCTTGTGATGATCATGGAAGAGAACTACGGCATTAAAGAGGTGTTGGACAACAACTGTGACAAGAGGAAGTTGCTAAACAGCAACTATTGCAGTGCAGAAAAATCTGCAAAAACGCATTCGGAGAAAAGCGCAATGGTAACAGTTCGAGATGGAGTCCAAGAGAGAAATGAGTGGTACTTAAACTCAGGTTGTTCGACACATATGATAGGAAGAAAAGATTGGTTCGTGAAGATCAATCAAGCCACGCGAAGTAGAGTGAAATTCGCAGATGATACGACATTAGCAGCCGACGGTGTCGGTGATATTTTCATCATGAGAAGGGATGGTGGTCATTCTTTGATCAAAGATGTGATGTACATTCCAGGAATCAAGTGTAATCTTTTGAGTATTGGTCAATTGCTTGAGAGGAATTACATGATTCGGATGGTAAACAAGGTTTTGCGCGTTTTGGACCAAAATGGTGTTTTGATCCTTAAGGCTCATATGGCTGCCAATAGGACTTTCAAGATTGAGTTAGAAATCATGGAGCATAGGTGCTTAGTTACAGCGGCAAGTCGTGATGAGTGGTTGTGGCACTACCATCTTGGACACTTGAATTTTCGAGATCTCTACACGTTGCAAAAGTATGAGATGGTGACCGGGCTGCCTAGTATCAATGTTCCAGCTGAGATATGTGAAGAGTGTGTACAAGGGAAGCAACACAAGAATAGTTTCAGCAAAGATGCAGGTCATAGAACCAAACATCATCTTGAGGTGGTGTATTCCGATGTGTGCGGACCGATGTAAGTCAATTCGTATGGAGGTAATCGATACTTTATCACATTTATTGATGATTTTAGTAGAAAGCTGTGGATTTATCTCATAAAGAGGAAGGATGAGGTGTTTGAGGTGTTCAAACGATTTAAATCCATGGTTGAGCGGCAAAGCGGTCACAAACTCAAAATTCTCAAAACCGATGGCGGAGGCGAATTTACTTCTAGTGAATTCGGGAAGTATTGTGATAATGAGGGTATAGTGCATGAGGTTGTACCACCCTATACACCTCAGCAAAATGGCGTGGCTGAGAGAAAAAATCGGACAATTATGAACATGGTGTGTAGCATGTTGAAAGGGAAAAATTTGCCGAAAGAGCTTTGGGAAGAAGTTGTTGCTACAGCTGCCTATGTGTTGAATAGATGTTCTACAAAGAAGCTGGAAAAGGTGACTCCAGAAGAGATATGGTCTGGATTCAAGCCGAATTTGAGTCATTTACGCATTTTCGGTTCGGTAGCATTTCGACATATTCCGGGACAACTTCGAAAGAAGCTTGATGACAAGAGTGAAATGATGTTGCTTGTCGGATATCATCCTACCAGAGGCTACAAGTTGTTTGATGTGAGTAGCAAGAAGATCATAATTAGTCGAGATGTGATCGTGGATGAGATACGACAGTTTGACAGCAGAAAACTTGCCATATTAGTTCAGGAAATTGATTTCTGCCATGAAAATCAACATCTTGGAGCTGCTGGAACTGTTTCTGGTGAGGTGGAAACCGATTTCCTGCAGGAAAATGGGAATTTTCAGCCTGCTGCAGGTGCTGTACAGCAACCTTTCGGAACAGAAACAATTGAATCAAGTAGATGCCCAACAAGGCAAAGAGAATTGCCTCAAAGACTCCATGATTGTGAATTATTCTGAGATAGCGAGATCAACAATGAGGGTGATCTTATTCACTTTGCTCTAATGGTCGAATCTGAACCGGTGAATACGAAGAAGGCATTAAGCGATCCAAAGTGGATGTGTGCTATGAAGGAAAAGCTGGAATCAATTGAAAAGAACAATACATGCATGTTGGTTGATTTACTGAAAGGTAAAATGGGTATTGGTGTGAAATGGGTCTACAAAGTGAAAGCGAATGTGAAAGGTACTTGTGGTTGTGAAATTTTATTTCCTACAAATGACATGGGCAAAAGTTGTGAATTACTCGGATACACCGACTCCAATTGGTGCGGAGATAAGGACGATCGGAAATCAACAACCGGTTATGTATTTATGTTCGGAGGGGCACCAATCTCTTGGTGTTCTAAAAAGGAGCCGGTGGTTGCTCTCTTTTCTTGCGAGGCGGAGTATATCGCAGCTTCGTTATGTGCATGCCAAGTTGTGTGACTAGTGAACCTGCTGCGTGAGCTGGACAGCAACACGAGAGCTGTTGTTTTGCTGTTGATGGACAATGTTTCAGCCATCAACCTTGATAAGAATCCCATAGCACATGGGAGGAGCAAGCATATTGAGATGAGGTTTCACTATTTGAGGGAATTAGTGAATTCTGGACAGTTACGTTTGGGGTATTGCAGAAGTGAAGAACAAGTTGCAGATTTGTTGACGAAAGGCGATACGGATGAGGTTTTCAAGAAACTTGTAATGAAGCTAAGCATGAAGAATGGGGAGCATTTGAATTAAGGTGGTGTATTGTAAGTGATATATAATTCAAATGCAGAAAAACGGAGAATGTTCTGCAGAAATAGAAAAAGCAGAAAACCAGAAACATAGAATGTTTTGCAGAACAGAAGAAGCAGAAAACCAGAAAAACGGAGAATGTTCTGCGGAACAGAAAAAACATAAAACCAGAAAAGCGGAAAATGTTCTGCAGAACAGAAAACCAGAAAACGGAGACTGATTAACGTTCTCCGTTTTCTGCAGTTTTATATAAATCAGTTTTTCTGTTTCATTTCAGAGCAATTCAGTTTTGTAATTCAGTTTGTCTTGCTGTTGTTGGTTAATCTAAGTTGTAGATTCCAATATTGTTGTAACTGAGTATACTCTCTTCCAATAATCTCTTTCTTTTCTCCATCATCTTCTCCAAACCACATTTTTTCAATTATTGATTTTCACCATTGATTCACCCTCCACTCTTGATTGTGTTCCAACATTAAAGGGGTGATGATTGTTGTTAAGGAGAGTCAAAGAAATCAATGGATTTTGACTCTTTTGACATAGTCGAATATGTCGATAGATAATAAGTGGGATGAGAGAAAAAAAAAAAGGTAAAATTGAATATATAGAACACTAAGAAGAATCATCTATAAAAAGGTCCATATTACCTTTTGCCTAATATCATATGACCTACATTTTCAAATGAAACATGACACAAATCAAACAAGATCGACGGTCCATGATCCATAGCTACTAATTTTTAAGAATATAAAAGTAAGCATTCATCTCTATTTTTTTTCCCTTTATAATAGTAGTAAAAATATTTGCTATTTAAAAAAAAAATACAATTTGTTACGAAGTATTAAGAAAATAAAACATGTGAATTAATGTTTGTCAATGTTTCAATGAATGAAAAAATTATTAATTGTCTATTTGACGTAATAGAGAAAATGTAGATCAATTACAACATTCTTAAATATAATCAATTTTCATCTTGATATTAATATTCCAACACATATTGAAGATTTGATTTTTAATGAAATGAATTAGGTTTATCTTATAAAAAATATTACAACATTCGTAATGTTTAGTTTCATAAAATATATCATTAATTTTCTTAAAAGGAAAGGCAATTGCTTTGAGCCAGCTTCAAATATACTTACAAACAAAATAAATCAAATATAAAGAGTCACACCTACAAAAACTATAAGTACTATACAATACAAGCAATAAAAAGAAAATATAAGATCACATTTACAAACTCTGACTAATCCCTCCCAAGTACCCCAAACAAACGGGAACCCAGAATGTCGACAGGAATCATGACCACAGTACCTTAAAATCACAATTTAAGGTAAACTTTCCACCTTCTTATTCAACAATTAAAAGAAAAGTCCGAATGTCCTCTAGCTCTCTCAGCCCAATAGAAAATGAAGCGTTGTCCATTGCCAATAATGCGTAAAATTGTCCTGTAACAAATCAAGGCAACCATTAGTCCCTCCCATTGAGGGCAGTCACTGTAACTGTCCGCGCCCGTCTCCCTCAATAGCACAAATAACCAAACAATTAAACTTCAATTTCAAACACAACATCCTTTCTTCAAGGGAAACAAATTGGTCCCTTCAATTTCATCAGGTACAACAACACCCACAAGTCGCTATTCATCACAACCGTCCATTGTCAATGGCCCCACTCACCTATACACACCCATTCATTCAATTCCACCTTTACTCTTTTATTATCATTACTTTTAGTATATGCACATAATTAATTCACATCTTCATCAAAAAGAATTTTCCCAAAAATATATCATATTTACAAATATTATTTATTCTAAAATAATTGTCACCTTTAACTTTTAACTTTTAATTCAATTTTAATTATTATTTTTTAATTGTATCGTAATTATCATTTTTTATGTTCAATGCAACTTTAATTTGATTATTTTATTCTAATTATATTATCTAATTAATATTGTATGCATTATTTTTAAATTATTATTATTTATTTTATATTTATAATAAAAAAATAAACTATTGATAAAGTAATTATTTATTTTTCATTCATTTATTATTTTTTTTATCAATACGATATAGTGGATTGCAGTGATTATTTAAAAATAAAGAAATAATATATGTAATCATATTTAATTCATATATTTAGTGTTTACACTATTAATTAATTACACCTATGAAATCATTAAAAATATTTGATTTGCATAATAGGTATATCTAAGATGAAACTCTCGTGAACAGTTGTGATGGTCGTTTTACACCGGCCAACCAACTATAAGAATTAAACTATAATTACATTGATGAATTGAAAAAGAAAAGGAATATTTTATTTTTGAAAGTGTCTTGGATTGGTATTGCGATTGCTATTGTTGACACTGATTGTTCCTGGGGAAGCATAACTCAATCTTGTGGCGGGGGAGGATTCATATTCATAAGCCGAATTTAAAGCTGCCCAACCTTGCAGCATCTTCAATTTTGGCGCGTATTCAGACACGCGCCATACCTTAACAGACTTATCCAAACTTCCAGTGTAAACTATCCACCGTTGATCTTCCTTCACACAATCACGATTATCATCCTCCTCCTCCTCCTTTTGTTCTTCAACTGCAATGCACTTAACGGGACCCGTGTGTCCCGTCAAAACGGAAAGACATATGTGGGTCCCATTCTCTTCACGCCTCCACACGCAAACATTCTTATCGGCTGAACCACTAAACACGAGGTTTCCGGCCGCCGCCATACACAACACGGCCAGTTTATGTCCCTTTAAAACGCCTCCGTGGGTTAAGCTATTCTTATCTTGACGTTCCCAGAAATTAACTAGCCCGTCAGACGAACCACAATAAACCACCGTCGATAAATGGTTAACCGCTAACGCCGTCACGGCGTTCTCTTGCTTCAGTAAAATCCTATCCAAAACATGCTTCGTTTTCTTCCCTTTTCCATCTGTTTCCCTCTTCCACAATTTCACCGTTCCGTCAGCGGAACCGGTGAAGACGTAGCCTTGAAATGCAGCAACAACCGCGTTCACCGCGTCATCGTGAGCGTTAATCGATTCCATACACTTTGAATCTGAAACGCGCCAAACTTTCACCGTTTTGTCCCAGGAACCTGAATACAACAACCCTTCTGTTTTATCCAAACTCAAGCTAGAAATAGCGTCGAAATGCTTCACTTTCACCGCGTTTCGATGTCGCCGAACTTCAACGTAGTTCTTCGGATTCATTGAACTTGTTACAAATTCTTTAAACGTTGGTAAGCTTCCAACGCGTTTGTGAATTTTGGAATTTGTAGAAGAAATTTTCCAAATTCTGATTTTTCCGTCTTGGTGACCTGTGAAGATTCTTCCGTCGGATATTACTATTGTTTTGACTAAACCGCTGCTTGATTTGAAACCTGTGTAATCTTTAAGTTCTTTCCACACCCTTATGTTTTTGCTATCGGAACCGGTGTATAACAAGTCACCACAAACGGCTAAAGAGTATATATGACCTTCTTCGCGAACCAGTGACCCGATTAAGCCGTTTTCCGGGAAGTAGTTATCGTCGTTGTTGTCTCGTTGGTGGAAGAAGTTCATTGCTTCCGATGATGGCATTAACCATGGTGATTTGCTGAGGGGAGATGAAGATTGGTTCCATGGAGATAACATGAAAGGAGAAGCATTGTTGCTGCTGCTGGTTGGGGTGCTGCTACTGTCGCCGTAATTAGTTCGAGGACTTGCGGCGGAGGCGCTGCTGATACGGCCATGATGATCATCGTCGTTGTTGGAGATGTTAAACAACGTCGGTTCTGAGTGCAGAAAAGTTCCTAATTTTGGTCTGTGTATTTTGTTGTTGTTATTATTATTGTTATTATTTCGTTCTATTAACATGGTTCCACCTTTTGTGTCTGTCATTCAAGGAGAAAACTAACTCAGAGGTGCAATGGTGTTTTAGAAGAACACAAAGGTTTTTGGTTTGGAGAAGGGAAATTAAAATATTGAAGGAGTTTATTTTGCTTTTCGTTTGTTTTGTGTTTTCGTGGGGGTTGAGTGGTTGAAGGGAATGGAAAGCTGAGAGAGAGTATCGGGGGTGTGTTTATAAATAGGGAGAGGTGGATGAATGGAAGAGTCGTTTGAAAGGACACGTGTTGGTTTCACCGGTAATATTGAAACTGAAAATTGTTACGAATTTGTGTTGGAGAAAAAATAGGATATGATGAAGGGCTTATACGTAAGGCATGTTGTTATGATGTTGGAGGAGTGCGTGTCTTTGAGTTCCCAAGAGTGAGAATGCGATTTGTGAACTGAAATAGTTATGTTTGACTTTAATGTATTTTAACTTTCTATACAAGGAAACGATTGCTAGGGTTGTGTAGCATTGATTGACCTTGTTATACATTCGTCAAAATAACACTTTTATACGCAGGTTCAAGACGACGTTTAACGCGCCTCGTAAAGTATCCGTGTTTATGTGCCTTAAATTGTTGACTGTCTTTGGAATTGGACTGTACCAAGTCATTCTATCATAATTTGGAACGTGGATCGTTTCCATTCAATAATTGAAATCTTTCTTTAACTATAGAGTTCAACAAACACGAGATTTAAAATAAATTTTAATATCTTTTTAAAGTTTATAATAATTTTTTTGATAAATTATTATCTTTTTGTTTAATTTTATTTTCTTCAAATGTTTTACAATGTAAACAATATATAGAATTTGGATTCATGATGATCACATAAGATTTTTATGAATATGTAGAACTTTCATGATGGCTGTTTTGGTGGGCTTAGATCATTGGCAAATGGGCGTGCATGCGCTATATATTTTCAATAGTTCGTCATAATTAACCATATTTACTAAAGAGTGAACAAACAATTTGTCCTTCTAATTAATAACATTTGAAGTTCATATTGTATTTGTCTCCTCCGTATCCTCAACCAGTTAAACTAACTTTTTCTCCTATCGTATCGTCCCAGCTTGACTTTTGATTGCAGCATTAACTTACTATCATGACAAAATTTCAAGTGCATCGCACAGAGACATTTTTTACTACGTTTTTGTTAATTTCAAACAAAAGATCACCTAACTATACGTATGTCTATCTTAGTATTGAAATTTTTTGATAACGGAATTAGTATACAGTGTAAGATTTATCGGTCACATATGTAATTAATTAATAAAGTGTGTTAGGGTCATTATATAATTAGTCAATAAACTTGGGGTCGAATAATATATAATAGTTTATGGCTAAAGAGCATAATAATTATGAAAATTAGTAGTGTAGATACCAGGCGGTTTCTAATTTAATGAGGGGCTGAATTAGTAATACTGCAATTTGGTATATAACTAATAATAGTTATATATAGGGGTAGTGGTCCCCAAGGCAAACACAATAAGACTATTCAGTTTCACAAACCCTAAGGAGAAAAAACTCTATGGTTCTCTCTATCCCCATCAAGAGAGCAAGGTCTTCAGGGTGTTTTGCTGAAGAAGATCAACCAACCCATTGTCTCTATCATCGTCATTCAGGATTTCAAGGTCTTCAGGGTGTTTTGTTGAAGAAGATCAACCAACCCATTGTCTCTATCATCGTCATTCAGGATTTCATCAATGGCAATGCCCACATGTACGGTTCCGCCTTTGGTTATTCATCATGTAATTGGCATGGATTATTAAGCATAACGTTGTAAGGTTTTCCAACATACAGTGCTATAGCTTTTGAATAAGAACGGTTGTCGAACTGATCCAATAATTATGCTTTAGGTGATCTTTTGTTTGCAACTAATATCGACAAGTGTTATGCTACTATTATATTAAAAAATTGTGTATATTAGTATTATTAACATTTTGTTCAATAATTATCTCTAATTTGTTTATGTATATATTACCATAATATTTCATCAATATCAAATGAATCGTCGTTTAAGATTTTTTCATACGTATTAAGAAATATAATAATTAAAATAAAAAATTAATTTATTTTACCGAACTATTCGTTTTAATTATTGATTAAATTTTTATTATTATCAATGTAAAGTACAATAATGTTTTGTAACTTGCCCACATAGTAATTATTAAATTATAGTATAGGAAAAAAAATGTTTAAAGTTTTATTGAAAATTGATAATGACATTTATTTTGAGACAATTTTTTTTGATTAAAGTGACACTTATTGTGAG
>JBBPBT010000938.1:8542040-8553257 GCA_037974875.1 Cicer bijugum | reverse complement strand
AAAAGTTGTGTATTAATTCAATTTTCTTTTAAAAAAAATTATTTTCCATAAAATATTTTTACTTTTTATATTTGTAAATTCATTTTAAATATTTTGGAATTTATGTTATAATTATAAAAATTAGATTTTTAATAAAATAAATTACAATTTTAATAATTAAAAAAAATAAATTTTATTAGTCTTTATAAAAGAATTTAACCCTTAAAATAATATTATTCACTATCTCTATTATAAACTAAATTTAAAATATCATAATTTTATATCGACTAAAAAAATATTTAACAAAATAATTAAAAATTGTTTTGTTAAATTATAAAATAAAATTGAAACCCTGACCAATTAATAATCTTGTATCATTGATTTGATGCATAATTCAATAACAAACTCAACTCAACTCTTAGGATATTTATTAGCATAACCGTTATTGTTTTATTTCATGAACGAACGTTGTATGTATGTAATTCGATCATGTTCAATGAGTTTCATTAAGCTTTATCCACTCAAAATCTCAATTAGGGTGCACTTATACACGCTTGTGGTTCATATTTCTCTGATCGATCGATCTTATGTTTCCAGGTATCTTTGTTTTGATGTATGTGATAGATAATAAAATAATATAAAAATCATAGTTTATAGAGTAGATAATATAGACAAACATACGTGTCAACTGCAATTGGCTACACCAAGTCAAAAGCTCACCTAGAAACAATCTTGTCATATACACACTTGGCAACAAATTGAAAGCGAACTTTATTATTTGGCTGAATTTTAATAATTATATATATACTTCATTTTGTAGCTTCGATAAGTCACCTTACCAATCGTAGTTGCACCCAACTGCAATGCCAATCCAACATGTGTAACTCAATTTTGCCGTAACAATATAAAAATATTGAAACATCTTTTTTAAATTATTTGAGCAGTGCTTTAAATTAATTTAATTTAATTTTACTCTTCGCTTTTCTCCCTGCTTGCTAATCATCAAACACGTTATCCTAGCTTATTGCAACCGTGATTAATTCTTACGTAAGTGACAATCTAACTATCTATTTTTATATTAAAAGAAACTTATTCTATATAGGAATTATTATTAGAGTTGTGTAATTAGCAAAAGTTGTAATTAAATAGAGGCAAGTGTCACAACTAGCTGCTTCGGAATTGTATAAATGTATGACGTGCGAGTATTATACAATAATTCTTTTATCTTGTCTCATAATCTTCAAACATAATCAGAAACATCTCAAATACGAAGATTACATAAGCATATAATGGATATTAATTTGGAGCAATATATACGTAATCAAAATTAATTTATCTAGCCATATATAAGATAATACTACTAATACTCTTGTACAGTACTTGCCACTTGGTCAGTATCCTACGCTATGAAATTATTTCATCTTGCTATTAAAATCTTCTAATTAATTCGAAGACTTTCTTTGGGTAACTAAATCAAACTTTTTTAATCGGTATTCTTAATTAAAATGTTGCGTACGTGTGGTATAAAAACTTTTTCAATTATTTTATAAAAAAAAACTTTTCAATCAAGTTATATTATTATTACTGCCACTACTACATTAATATTACAGTATTGAAGACATTAATTATTTCTAATAACTTTTAATAAATAAATAAATATCAATAAAAATATACGTAACTAGTTATCATATTTATATATTGAATTAAGACAATTAGAATAAAAGAAAATGTTATAGATTATAAAAATAAGTTTGTGAGAAAAAAAACAATTATCAAACAAGGAGAACATATAGGACAAAAGAACTCCGGTATGAAATATATGAACTTAAATACTAATGAAGACTTGAGCCTCTCGTATTTCAACCTTAATAGGTTATCCCTCATTTTCCACACAATTCATCCTTTAAAAAGAGATATATTTTGAAACATTGACTAAAAAAGTACATTAAAATGATTGGAAAATTATTTAATTTTGACAACGTGGCAAATGACATAAAGTTTGATGTAGTGCTGTATGTACAGATGGCGTGTGGAATTGAGGATGTCCAAATATGAGGGACACAAAAGGAGTTCAACATCATCAAACATTAATACCAACCTCTCTTAGTGTTGTACACATGGCTATAGCTAGCTTCACTTCATTACAAACCTTAAAGCACAAATAACCTATAAAGTAATTAAAGTAGTACGTAGTTTCTCTGTTAGATACAACCGGTCAACTTCCTCCTCTTACATAATTAATCCTCAAACAAATATCACCAATATATCTTTTATTAATATTAAAGGATAATTATCACTTGTGATACCCATTCTTCAAATAAGATTATGATTACTAATTTTCTTTGTGGTTTGGTTTGACATGTGTTAGAATACGTGTCACTGTGTCAGGTTCCTTATGTTGTTCTGTACAAAACTACATAATGCAATGGAATGGATTGATAGATCCAATAATTGAGATTTCTAGCCACATTCATATAATTATAAAGGCTGCTAATTGCGTATGCAATCTAAACGAGTTGAAATCAAGGTTTTATTAAAAGTCAAGATGATAAAATTAAAGTAGTGAAGGATTCACGTCGAAGAAAATTGACAGGAGAGTGGAGAATGACCAGATTAAATTTGCAGAAACTCCTTTTGAAATATATATAATAATTAGCTTTATATATTTAGTCTGCAAAAATAGTCTTTATAAAAACCCAAGCAATTTATTTTTCTTTACGTGACTAATAGATGAACTCTTTATTGATGTGAAGAAAATTGCTTTATATTCTACTATTTAACTCAAAAGGTGCAGTCATCAGAGAAATGAAAGTCATTCATAATTTGAAATATCAATATAAATCATTTAAAATTGTTTTAATATGCATGTGAAAAAGTATATTTTGTACGCCTTATGCTTCAAATTCGTATATTAATATATCATTTCAAAAAAAAAAAAAATCTAAAAATAAAAAAATTTAATTATAACTTTAATCTTTAATTTTTATCGATTACTGTGAGATCATCTCTTGCATAACTCTGTAAATAAAATGATGTTTTAAGAAAAATGATATAAATTTTTCTTATGAATTAAATTATACATAAAAATAATAAAATATTTGCAATAAATATAAATATTTAAAAGAAGTCTTATACATATATATATAGACACTTACAATTTTCAGCTTATTTTGTTATAAAAAGAAACACAGACTAGTTTAAAAAAACAGTCAAACCAGCTTATAAAGAAATGTCTAAACTTCTTTTTATTTTTTCAATAATTTTAATCCTTTCTGAATTAACCGATTCATATGAGATTCTGTGTATTAATCAATTCAAATTTGTAAATATAATTTTGAAAATTTTAAGATTTTTTAAAACTTTGAGCTTGTATTAATTTAACATTTTACTCCTTCAAATTAGCCAATATAGAAGTATTAAAAATCTTTAAAAAAAAATTAGTATTTTTACGTTGAAATTCAATTTGAAAAAATTTCGTTCGAATTGATTAATCTAAAAATAATTAAAATAAAAAATAAACTTGTGAAACTTTTGAGAATCCAGAGGTGGTAGGAGAACTCCATTATATCACAACAGATTTGTCCATATTTAGAACTGGCCCAACAAATAGCCCGTATTACAAGCCCAAAAGTAGCCCGCACCCAAAAGCCCAATAGAGTAATATTGTGCTTCGTTTTCCTGAAGCAAAGAAGCGATTAGTAAAAGCAGAAAAACTGAAGCAGTGTTGAGAAGGTAACAAATTTAAGCATTAACATAAAATATGAAGTTCATTCCAGAAGAAGGAAAACGCCTTCATGAGGATTGCTCCACTTTGATTTTGGTTAGTATCGTTTTCTAGGGTTTGGACTCCGCTGTCGCTGTGTTATAGATCTATTTATTCGGCAAAAATATAATAACTTTATAGTTCACTGAATTGATGTTATTGTGTATGTTTTCAGCCTGCTGTGTCTATAGGAAATGTTGGACAACTAACAGCAGACCTTTTTGTTTCATCAATGGATTCTGAGAGAGTTGGTTACTTAGACAATCCTTACGTTCTCCCTTGTGTTGGAAATGACGCTTATGGCCCACTTCCTCAAGGAGACCTTGCACTTCCTCTTGAAGGTTCTGCTACTTTGCTTCTTTTTTTTTTTAACTTGTTTTTTGTCTGCAATTGTTTGTTTGAATTTTGAAATGATTTCAGTTTTTTTTTTTTTTTATCACTTTGCAGTTTATGATTCCCCTTCTAATGCTCTCACTATTATCCAGCAGAGATCCCCTGTAATTAAGGTATCCACTGAGGCACTAATTTGACATAGCTCATTTAAGGGTATAATTAGTGATTTGTTCCTTACTCAAACTAAGTTGTTGTGGTAGTAATAGCTTATGCCTCGTTTACTTATGGTGTTTCCTTTTTCCCTTTTCACCTATAAAATAAACATTTAGAGAATACATTATACAAGTTTTTAAAATTGCATTTTGAAAGTAGATTGAATAATATTTCTGGAAATGCACTCTTTCTAGTTAGCGTTCGTCTTCTCTCTTATCACAATTAAAAAGGAAAATGTATAAACAAAATGTCATTCTGGCCACCCATTTACAAAGTAATTGTTGAAATGAAAATGAAAACTAAGAATATTGTTAGAATTTAGAAAGTGTACTGGTCCTTAAATGTTGCTAGCTTTTTCTCGTTTGCATAGCATGAACAATGAACATTAATGTAGGTTCCCTTCTGTCCTTGCTGATTGTATTCATGAGCTGCTTCTTGTGTCTTAATTTTGCTCCCCGTTTCCATGCACATCACTATCTCCTTTGGAATTAATCAATAGATTATTCTAGTTTTACTATCAAATACTCCTTTCTTTCTTGTTTTAAATGTTGTTTTAGAATTATATCTTTGTTAATATTAGTTTTAGTGCCTGAATTGACACAATTAATTTTTGAATCTGGAAGGATAAATTGAAATTAATGCATGACATTTGATAGGGTATGATGCTCGAGTTTGCAAAAAACATGGCTGATTTTCTTGCTGAAAGTGGAAAGAAGCATATTATTCTTCTCTCCAGCTTAGATTTTGGAAAGTGGCAAAAGGTCGACATGTCAAGGTGGGGAAGTGATGTTTTAAAATAGAAACTCGTTTCAAAGTTCCTGCTACCTCAGGCTTGGACCCATTGTGGGTCTATTATAGGCAGCCTTAGCTTGCATATGTAAAATATTTGCAAGAAGCAAATTTTACAACTTGAACCCGTGACCTTCTTGTCACACAATACTTCTTGATGATTAAGATATTCACTTCATTTGTTTATGTGACTGATACTTCTGTTCAAATATAATTGCATGAAGATTTCTCACCAGTACAATCTTGTCAGAATGTAAGAATGCAATTGCTTTAGAATATTTTCGATTCTGATAAGTACATGTGCTTCCATATTAGTGGTTTGCAGATTTATTACCTATCTAGTGCCAACAACAATGGAACAGATGAAAATTGTGAACAGCTTGGGTGGAAGAAGCTTCAAGAGTACGACCCTTCTCAAACACATTGGAAATATCTTAGTGATTTAGCTGAAGGAAATGCAACTCGGGAAGATACTAGTTCTCTAGAAGATGAACTAGAAGAAGAAAATTATTACGCTAGCTTGCCTTTTGCTGCGCTTTTTTCTTTTCTCAAGGTAATCAGTGTGCTATTAAATTTGATGATGTCATATTTATTCTCATGTATGTAATAAGTTAAACAGAGGAACGGCGAAGGAAAAAGTAGTTTCATCACATAGTACATATGATATATAATCAGTACCTGTTGGTCATGAACTAGTTGGCTATAAAAACTTACAAATTAAAGTGGTTTTCTTAACATCACATGTTAATACTATGAGACTCTGTACCTTTTTCTGTATGCCATGACAAAAGTGAGGTAAGTGTATGCATTGAGAATTTTGTTTCTATATTCTGAATAAATCTCCATGTCAGAGAATGAAAAACATTATACTTTAGTTGGTCATAATTTTTTTTTAAAAGAGCAGGGTTTACTGCTTACTTTTTCTGCTGTTGTCAAATTACAGAAATATGGGTTGATTATTATATGGTTTTGGTTTAATGTCCCAGGCTAAAGGTTTGAAGGTCACCTGCTTGTTATGTTACTGCTCAGAAGGAGACAATATATCTGATGCTTTTCAATTAGCCGATGCAGCATGCAAACTTCTAAAGCTGAGTCACCCTAATTCTGGTGAGCTTTATTTTTATTTATCTTTGTTCCTTTCTAAATTGATTTTGATCTGTTGTTTGTTATTAAGTTAAACAAGCAGAGCATTTGTTTGAATAAATTCCCTGTAAAGTTGATGAATTAATGGTTTATACTACAATTCTCTGGCTTATCGTAACAAGTAATGATCATACCAGAATTTTCTCAAGATTTTGAAAATCGATATTTCTAATCCCTTCTTCCTAAGTGCTAATGCTGAGGTTCTCTTTCTGGATTTCATTTTTCTAGCATAGATAACTTTCTTGCATCAGTATACCTGTTATCTAGAATTAGGTATGATAACAGATTCCTTAGTGCTCTACATTTTATATATACGATGCATAGTATTTCTTGTATCTATGTGGCGTGTCCATGTCTCTCCTTTCTCAAAAATTACAGATTAGTAACTATTAACTAGTGAATTTGACATGTTTGCACTTTGGTAGTAAAAAAAATCATTGAAATTTACTGGTAATAAATTTCTGATAATTGCATTTTCAGGAATTGAAGGTGGTAAATGGCAAGTTCCACTTTCTTGGATGACTGTATATGGACCACCTCCAGATGTGTCCATCTTCTAAGATTAGCTAGGTTGATGTAACTAGTAAAGTTAAATGACAGTTGAAAAAATGGATATTATTGTCCATCTTCTGTGGCTCTTAAATTAGTTTTGTATTTTCTTTTTTACTTGTAACATGAAAGCTAGCACAAAGGTGCTTCTCCAAAATCACATCTACACGCTATAAATGTATGTTTGAAAATCTGGGTCCTCAAAAGTAGATGCATTGGCTCAAAAATATGTTTGCAGTCACTCCAATTGATTTAGATACATGTTATAAATCCTCCAGTAGAAATCATACCAAGTTTTCAAAAATTGGATGGCCAATGTATCTGCTAGAATGAGGCTTTTCTAATCATTAGAAATCAAACTCGGTACTCTGCAGTTTACAAAATTCACTTACCTTATGTGTCAATCGCTTGTATTGGTGATACGAGAGCAAGACTTTGGGAAACAAACTTAAAATCTAAATGGATATTATTCACCAAGTACACCATTTTCAAGACCTATCAAACACTTCCTATAAACACTTATCATCAACCCACTTCTGAAGCAACATTTGGCCTCCGCACAAGTAATTGAAAGTGTTTTTTTTAGAAAATAAAAAAAAATGAATGCTAATGATTAATATAGTATATTTTTAATATTGAGAGTATTATAATAATATACAGTGGAAATAAAAAATTTGTCAAAGTCTACTAAATCCTCCTTTAATCTAATTTTTTTCTTGACTTATATATTTTTTTCTTTATTAATATAAATTATAACATTCATTTATCATTTTCTTCAAAAACATTCTTAAAAAAAATTGAAAAAAATCTTCTTTTTCCCCTCCTCCCCCAAAACCTCTTTTTCACTCTACTAATATTATGTGTTTATATTGAATGTGAAAAAGCAATACTAAGTTTGAGATAATAAAATATCACTATTTCTAGTAAAATTTCATCTTTGACTTCAATTTTTCCATCTTTAATTAGGGCTTTTGTGTCATTTTGAGAAACACTTTTCATAAAGCAACATAGTACTTTTGTGGTTAAAAACGTGGTGTGAAAGATAAATTCTAACATTAGAAATGTTGTTGATAAATAAAAAGTTGAGAAATATAAAGAAACTAATGTAGTCAAGAAAATGGGGATATAAGTAAACAATTTTTGGGTAAATTTTGAACTTATCTTTAAAAATTTAAAATAATAATTTGAGGTGTCAAATATGGAATGATAAATAAAAATATTTTAAATATCCAATTAAATTATAATTATGTGGTAGTTAACTCTTGAGTCACCATTATATTATGGTTTTAATATTTTCAAATTCTTTAAAAAAAAATTATTTTCAAATTAATATATTTAATTACACTATCGTACACGCAACACAAATACAATAACCCAAGGTAAATGATAAAAGGAAAATAATACTCTATAAAGTCA
Source organism: Cicer bijugum (assembly GCA_037974875.1). Lineage (NCBI taxonomy): Eukaryota > Viridiplantae > Streptophyta > Magnoliopsida > Fabales > Fabaceae > Cicer > Cicer bijugum. Next base: position 8,545,072 of record JBBPBT010000938.1, on the reverse strand, counting down.
TTTACGGTATTTCCAAAGCTTTTATTTTTTAGGCAAATAAAAAATTGGATTTTTAATATTATTTTCGTCTGTCATAACCAACCATACCCCTAATGATAACCGTTCCAAATTTTACTCCGAAGACAAATTTTTAACTACTTTAAAAACTCAAATAGCATCCGTGATTTATGATAAACTCATCTATAATAAACAAATTAATTTAAAGGATAAAATAAATATTATTAATTATAAATAATTGTTAATTATATAGATTATATACACGTATATAATCGATCATAAATAATTAAAATTTTGACAAACTAGAGATTAAAGTGAATAATAATAATTTTATAAACTAAAAAGCTGATAATATTTTTTAAAAAACTAAGAATAGTATTTTAAAATTTTATAAAAACTACAATTTATTTTATTTTTTTTAATTATTAAAATTATATTTTTTTTTTACTGAAAATTAATTTTTAAAAATTAAAATAGAATTTCCAAAATATTTAAAACCCTGCAACTTCGAAGTTTCTAATGAGACAACTTGTATTCGACTCCAGTGCTACAACCTTATTTTTTAAAGTTTATAAGTGATAAGAAGTAACGACAATACATAAGACACGCTCTTGTAAAAAAATAAAACAAAACATAAGAGATGCTCTTAGGTGTCAATATCTTAATCAGTGTGCTGTCCCGAAAAAACCTATAACTCAAAGAAATCAAATTAAATAGAACATTGTAACCAAAAAGTAATAATAATTAAAAGAGAATTTTATGATAAATTTAAAAATTAATATATTATTATTAAATTAAATCATTAGTAGTTGAAAGATATATTATATATAAATTTATTGTTAATTATTATTATTATTATAATATTAAAAATTAAACTGAATGATATTGTAATAAATTTAAAAATGAATTTAAGATTTTTTGCTGACAAACCGTTGTATATTTTAAAGAACTAAAATGCTTAAATATAGAGTACGGACACGACCATATATCTTGATCGGAAGCATTTGATATTTCGCCAGGCCGTCACAATTATTCTTTTTGCATTCCCACCTTAACAATTATTCTTTTTGGACCCGTTAACCGTTCCGTGGGTAGACGTGCCAACGGCCAACGTGTTAGAGGGGATTTTCGCTACACTTTTATAAATCTTTAATTTTTATAATAATTACTTCAAAAATTATGGATGATTGTAATTTATTAAACTTAAAAAGATAATAATTAAATAAAAAAATGTACTAAAAGCGATATTGATTCTTTATTGCACGTTTTTCTACTGCATTTACTACTTTATTTCTTCTCTCTCTAATACCCATTTTTTTATTTTAATTTCATATTCCTTCTCCCCTAATAATCATACAACCTAACTTTGTTGTATATGAATTATTGTAACAAAATACTCAATTTGTATTTTTTATAAATGATATTAAAATTTATAATATATAAAAATATTAAATAAAAAATAATATTTATATATATAAAATATAATAATTTTATGAATTTAATTTTTATATATCGTCTATCACAACTAATCGTATTTGTAATTTAATAATTAATTAAAATTAAAATCAAATACTGTTATTGATGTGATAATTACAGTGTAAAGATATAACAATATATTTTTACATACGTATAAATTATAAATCCTAATTATAATAGCCAAGTAAGTTGATAGACAAAAATCCTACTCTACCTTCGAATAGATACTTGTAGGTATAGCCACGCCTAAGCCTTCATATACCGGGTACAAAAATATAATATCAATAATCCCTAGAAGGAACTAAAATAAATCAGACAATTTTTTTACAATATCTAGCATTAGTAATTAGTATATATATTAATATTTTGTTAAAAATTAAAATCGAAAGCGTAATCTTGTTATTACTCAAATATCTAACTCATTCTTCTCAATTCTGGCTCCCAAACTAAACACCTTGTATGCCATAAAATAAATTACTTTGCATGCTCTTTTGGTATGCAAATGCTTTGACAAAAAATGTTTTGAAAATGACACTTAAGTTGTTAGGGAAATTTCCAAAATATATTTGGATTTTTCTAATAGCTATATTAATGTAGCAAAATTAAATAGTATCACTTGGTCAAGTGGTTGCAATGATTGAGTTTAATTCAAATCAATGCATCTATTAAGTTATCAAAAGTTGCAATCTTTTACAAGAGTTATTTTCTTTCACCAATTGGTATGAGTTGAAGAGTTGTTTTCTTTCACCAATTGGTATGAGTATCTCTATCAATAGAGATATTTTAGAGGCAGAAAAAACACAAGACAAAACAACACAAATTCATGTTACATAAGTCAAAAATATTTCTGAGTCATTTCTTCTTTTCTCTAGTGCACGAGAGTAAAGGAAGAAACTTTATTCTGTAAAACACCGTTGATCGATATGCTTGATGTGAATGTGCAATTCACTTCAAGGATTCCAAAGTATCCTGAAGGGGATTCGTCGGTTAACCCATTTGCATCCAATATATATAGATTGGTGGGGGCGAATCGAACCTAAAACTTAGTGTGATACACACGCTTTGGAATTTATTTGTGCAACCTTCATCATCATCGAGTTCATCATCTTCTTGTTCATAATTTGCAGCATACCCCCAACAAAAGATCTAACAATCTTTAGGTTCGATTTTCGATTATTATGACTGCAACTTTTATAGGAGATGAACTTTCTTCATCATGGTGAAAGGTACACATTTAATTTATATATATATATATATATATATATATATATATATATATATATATGATATGTTTGAAGTTCTAAATTCATATGTGGTTCTTCAAAGTAATTATCTTTGTTTATGTTAAATTTAACATGTGGTTAGATTGATATGCATGATTTAGAATATATTTAAGTATGTGAATTTAATATAGTTTATGCATTAAATTTGTTTGTTTGGATTTTAAAGATTAATTAAAGTCTTAGAAATAATCATATGAAAATTCATGGTTGAACACCGAAAGTTATTTAATATTAATACATTTATATATATTACATTCATGTTTGAAATGCATATAT
>JBBPBT010000938.1:8514644-8529040 GCA_037974875.1 Cicer bijugum | reverse complement strand
ATTTTAATTATTATCATATATGTTTGATAAAGTACTAAATAAAAAAAATTCAATGTAGAAAACATCACAACAAACTAAATAAATCTATCATATATATTAGATAAACTAAATAAATAAATGATATATTATGTAAACAAAACCAACTAACTTTGCAAAAAATTGAAGATTTATTTTATAGAGTTAAATTAATATATTAATTTTTTTATTCATAATCTAACTCAATTTTAAGATAAATATTTTAATTAGAAAAAAAAGTATAATAAATTTTATAATTAAATTAATATATTATGTTGTTTCACCAAACACTAAATTAAAATATAATATAATACAAATATCACAATTTTCTCTTAGTATGTTCATCAATCAAATTTTAAATTTTTAGATTTTAGATCAAATGAAAAACTTATTGAACTTTTATTCCCAATCTTTTTCCATTATTTTTAAATTAGTTTATGTGTATCTCTAATATCAATTAAAAAACAATTGCACCCAAGTTATTAGTCTTATACATAAATTGTATAAATTATGAGTTTTCTTTCATGCTTGGTTGTTGGAATTATCTTCGAAAATATTAATATCCAAAGCTGGCCAGCTGGCATAGGTTCATACATCACACATCTTTATCTATTATTGCCAATCCAAGAGCCTCCACGTGGTAGTAGCCCATCTATACTTAATGATGTCTGAATAAAACAAAAACAAAAAAGTAAATGAATTTTATGTCGACGACAGCGACTTTTATGTCGACAGAGAAAAGTATTTTCGAGTCCATCAAATTAATTTTGATTTAATAAATATTTAACTGTTTTTGAGTAAGTTTAGTATATGATTTTTAAGTCGATAAACAAAAGTAATTTAAAGTTAATCAAATTAATTTTTAAGTGTTTTATAATAGATTTATTATTTCCTTTAAAATTAAATATAACTTCCTTTTTTTTGTCTCTAAACATAATTTTAAATCAAGATTTATCTTTAATTAACTTATGAAATCATAGCAATATAAATTATCGTTTTTTTTTAAAAAAAGGAATATAAATTATTTTTTAATTAATTCACATTTAATTAAAATTATCTAAAGGTGTTAGCTCTTTAACACTATGACTTCAAAAAAAGAGTACTAATTTCTCATTTTGTTGAATAATTTTTTATAATATTATAAATATATTTTTTAAAAATTGTTAAATTAACATTATCAATTAAAACTATATATATAATAAATTGTTAATATTTTATTTATAAAAAAACCAAAAGTGAAATATTATAATTTTATAGTATTAAAAACATAGTCAACTTATATATTTTTTCATCTCAAATTGTTTTAATTTTACTTTATTTCCTATTTAAAATAAATTTTAGTCTAGCAATATTTTTAATTATCTTTATACAATAATTGCAGTTTAAAGAATAAAATAGAAAGAAGAAAACGGTTTCCGTGGTCAATGACGTGTTATAAAATGGATTGAGATTCGCACAAGAGATCATAGTGTACAACGTACTAATATTCTTTGGATCCTTCTTCTTCTTCTTCAAGATTTCATCACTGTTCATTTTGTTCATTGTTCTGACTTGTTATCGTTAATTTGTATAAGAAAATGTGGAAGAGGATGGATTTTCAAGAAGAAGCGGTTCAATTGATAAACTCAGATTTCAAAGACTTGAGTCTAGCTGCTAATCAACTCGCCAATCATCTCGTCCAACTCGGTCGCTTTGGCTTTGGAGCCTCTTTCTTCGGATTCTTTGCCGCCATTGCTGCTATGTATGTTCCTTAATTCTTTAATTTCTTTTAAATTATTATGTCAAATTTTGTCATTTTATTTTGATTCTATGTATAAAGTCCATGAGTTCTATCCTGCAAATGTTTGTTTTTACCCTTCGATCATTACACTTATTAAATCTAACTGTAGAAAATTAAATTGTGCACATTGCAACACTTTATTAGAGAAAAAGTATATGTTAACGATAGATCTTTGTGTGGATGAGATCCATTCCTAGACGATATTTTACTATTTTTATTAATTAATTAACTAATTAATATTATTAGATAACTAATAAAGATACTTGCTAGTTATCATGTTGCTTTTGTAGTGGTTAGTTTTGTTGAGTTGTTTGTCACTGTCTTTTGTCGAAAACACAAAGAACTGTTGTCACTTTAAAAAAAAGGTATTGAATTGCCTACGGTTATTCAAAACAGTAATTTTGATTCAAACAAATGTTTTTAATCATAAATTTTTCCAGTTATCTTTTTACTGTATAATATAAGAATGAAAACAAAATGTCAGTTTTGTAATAAAAAATAAAAAACAATAAGATGATATTGTAATTTTACTATAGTCGGTGTCAAAGTTTCACCATGTTTTCTTGATGGAAGTCAATGATGTACTGTGTACAAGACAGTGAATAGCAACAAAATAGTAAAAGACTTTACCTAGAGCCAATCTTGTGTCCATAGCACACTGCAAATAACTTGGTATTAATTAATAGATAAAATTATGTACAGTATTACATTCTAGTTACATTTTAGTCTTTAAAAATTCAAGAAAATACCACAAGTGTTTTGTGTTTCTATGACTTGACTAATTATGTTAATATGTTATCTGCAGCTATTTGCTGGTTTTGGATCGCACAAACTGGAAGACTAACATTCTTACATCACTACTCATTCCATACATTTTCTTCAGCTTGCCTTCAATAGTTTTCGGTGTCTTCAGGTGATTCGCCTGTCACAATTTGTTGTTATCAAATTTTTACCTACCTTCATTTTTTCTGATTTTATATATATCCTACTTATTTTCATGGCTATGCAGGGGAGAGATTGGAAAATGGGTTGCTTTAGTTGCTGTTGTATTAAGGCTTTTTATTCCAAAACATTTCCCTGGTATGTTACAATTTTTATAGTATAATCCTTCTCAGCGTATAATAGTCCATGAAAAGTTATGTTAATCTCATGCTATTAATAAAACAGTTGGTTTTCTCGCCTTCGTGTTGAGCAGTCCTCTTCTAAATCTGATACATCAAAAAGTTTCAAGATAGTTTTTGAACATCCACACTTCTCAATCTTCATAAGCACCTTTTACAAAGAACAAAACCGTGAAGGCTTATAAAGACCGAAAGCGAACAATACCTCGGAATGTGGGGCTGTGGACTTGAGGTCGAAATATTGGCGCCATATGTGTGGATCGAACCCCCGAATGGCCTAAGTCACACATGGAATCTGACAGACTCTTTAGCCCCTTAGCCTTGATTGGGAGCTAATGTTTTAGTACACCAAAAAGTCTCAACATTGTTTAAGAATTGAGACTAAGGGTGGTTTACAAACACCCACACTCCTCAACCCGCTAAGGCATTTTTTTATAATGAACAAAATTGTGATGACTTACATGAGACTCAAAACAGATAATATCATAAATATGATGTTGCAAACTTGAGGTTGGAACAAGTCATATAAGCTAGTATGTACTAAAAAACTAAGTATACAAGGAAATATCAAATATACATAATAATAACCCTCTCATGATTGTTACTGCAGAATGGCTGGATTTGCCAGGTGCTTTGGTGCTTCTGATCGTTGTAGCTCCTAATGTAATTGCAAGCACCTTTAGAGACGACATCGTGGGGGTGATTGTGTGCCTTGTGATTGCATGTTATTTGCTACAAGAACATATTCGAGCATCTGGTGGTTTCAGAAATTCCTTCACTAGAGCCAATGGCTTATCAAATTCCATTGGCATAGTACTACTGATGGTCTACCCCGTCTGGGCACTCATCGTCATAATTCTTTAGGCACCAGTGTTTGAACTTTACTGTTTAGTGTGCATTAAACCAATTGTGTTTTGTAATCATTCATTGGTTGGATGTTCATGTCTAGAAAAAAAATACCCTGTCATTTGCTTGATGTATTATTATTACCTTTGTCCTTTTGTTTGCATGTTTAAACATATGAAATCAAATCTCATTGAGATACTTTTTCGCTTCATTGAATGTTGGAACTCGTGAGTTATTGATGATTGGAATGGATCATTGTTATTCTTAACTATGGCATATAATGTATGAAATTTCCTAAATATCTTTAAAATATTGAATGTTTTTAATGGTTAAATAAATGTGAGGCCCATCGACCATCACAACATATGTGTAAATTTACTAACGTGATTGTATATATATAACATTCCGTAGTAACCAAAATTATATATAAAATTTATACAGTTGTTAATATTTATTGTATGACATGAGTTTATAAATAAGGATATTTTATATGCAAAAAGACATAGAATATGGTAGTCGTATGATCCAAATTTTTTCTAAGATCATTTCTTATTTTCTTTAATGATTAAGAGTAATTGAGATCATTTAATTTTATAAAATATAATTGATAGATATTTCGAAGGAAATTCACAGTTATCTTATTGCAACCAGTTTACATAAACTAGTGGAAGCTAATTGAACATAAAGTTTATAACAGTTTATATCCATCTTTTGTGTGCAAACTTCTACTTAAGATGATCAATTTCCCTTTTCTCTTCATCGAATTCCTATCAAAATCAAAGCATTATTAACAAGCATAATTAAGGTCAAGTTCAATTTCTGCAGTACCTCTCAATATGTCGTATTCTCATGGCTAAAGTTATGGAGTAGATGACAGAACAAAGAGTCAGGACCAGCATATCTAGCTTTTTCAAACTTTTCTGATAATCTTGTTTTGTAATCTTCTGGATGAGCACATAATACATTATTTTGTTTATATAGCCTTTTCACTTCACTTAATACATAATGAGCCATAATGCACCACCAAATTAAAATGGATTCTGAAAAACTGCCAGAAATCAGTATAATTTCAAATAGAATTTGTGACTCACACCATTGCTCCTTTCGCTTCGATATATAGTTGATCAATACAATCCTGAAATTTGTCAGAGAGGAATAACAATTTGATGAATTAGCTAGTAAAGCACTCCAACATCTGATTGAAAGTAAGAAGTCACAATATTGATCAGGGAACATGAGACCAACCTTATAGTGCTTTTGTAATTCCGGTCTCTTCAATTTGAATGTTGGAGTTACTAGATCTCTCTCCACGTCAAAGGGAATTGGTTCAAGATGAACAGCTTTTATCAGCTCAAAGCCTCTAAGCTGCGATAATAACGATCATGTCAAATGTAATCACTGAGTTCAAAATGTAGCAAAATAACCAAAAATTAAGCACATGGTCATCATTGTATTTACATACTTGGTGTTTCTGACCAGTGCTGTTGAGTTCATCCAAAATATATTTTCTTGCCTTTAGATTTCCACATAGAGATTTAAAATCATCAGACAAATCATGCTTCACTGCCCAATCCTCAAGGGCCTGTCTTTCAGGGACCACAACTGCCACCAAGAAAGATTCAAAACTATTTCCATAGACCCAAATCTGCAGATAAAATAAAAACTTTATATATTAATGAAATTGCGTGAATTTAATAATTCTTAAAAGTCAACTTTTCCACGACAACTTGGCAGAAAACAGAATATTGTGTGATTAATAAAGCAGAAACATACCGAAGTTATAAGAGGGCACTGCAAGTACTTGTTTTCAATATTCTCCACAGCAACATATTCTCCTTGAGACAATTTGAAGATATTCTTTTTTCTATCAATTACTTTCATGGCTCCATTTGGCAGCCATTCTCCAATGTCACCTGAATTGATTTTTCATAGCATTCCAAAATACACATCATTTAGAGGTAAACTAGCAAATTTAACAATCTCTATGTAGCATGTATTACAAGGAAAACAATATTCCTAGTAATTTTTTTACAAGATTCCAATAGTGTGCCTCAGCAAATAAGAATACTAGACATTCAAGTGAAGAATCCTAATGAAGGATGCGAAAAGGAATTCCTCTATCGATATTGTAGAACCCTATTTAATCCATAACAACACAACATGAGGATTTACCTGTATGAAACCAACCATCAACCATCACCTCTTGAGTAAGATCTTGACGCTTGTAGTAACCAGAGAACAAGGTATTCCCCCTCAGGCAAATTTCTCCACGGGCTTGACTTGAAAGTGCATCATATCCCATTTCTGGCACAGATTCTAGCCTGGCTTCAATGGTTGTCATGGGGACTCCTACCGTTCCTATCATAGAAAACACATTGAATATCGAAGCAAAACACCCCGCACAAGTTTCAGTGAGACCTGTGACATCAAAATAAAAATTCAAAGAATGCTAAAATGGTCATGCTACAACAGATATATAGCCAGGATGAACTAATTCTTACAATCCACCTCTTTTTTAACCAAAGATTCAAATGCTATATATTATACCATATCCTTGTGCCAAACTTGATCCAAAAGTGACCCTAAGAAACTCCTCCACGGTCCTAGACAAAGGAGCAGCTCCTGATAATAGGATTCGAACTCGTCCACCCAATGCTTGTTTTATCTATCAATAAAACCAATATTTCAAGTTTCAAACAAAACTTGCTGAACTAAAATCACAGTATAAAGTAGAATACCTTGTCAAACACAAGCCTATCGAACAAAGGTGCTGCTTTGTCTTGTGGAAGACCATTATTTAAATATCCCAACTTGCTGTCAGCGTATTCAAGATTAGTATACAATTACAATAGGATAGAAATTAGAAAAGTAAAAGTCTTGAACGTAGAGAGTTCATTGGCAAAACATACTAGTTATATGCAAACTGAAACAATGTCTTTCGCAGCAATCCTTCTGATGAAATTTTGCTATTGATACCTTCAAGCACAAGTTAAGCTTATAGTCAATTTTCAAACGACAATGTCGTCACAAATCACATTTAGCATAAAATTTGATGCTTATGACATTATTTAAAATAAGGTAGACACAACAAGATCATAGCAGCAAGCCGCAATATTACAGCAATATTGGCTGCATTTGCCTGCATTTTCCCACAATATAAAGGTTCGTAGAACCGCAACCATAATTTGGATTCTTGCCTTACCAGCATAAACACGGTCAAAAACTCGAGGAACACCACAAAATATAGTTGGTTTCAGAGCCTGAATATCTTCCATTAAGAATCTGATATCCTGCAAGAATCAACATAAAAAATTCCATGAAGAAAATACTTTTAGAGAATGAGCCAGAAATTACTAATAGGAACTGAATCTGAAGCTTACCCCTTGCCAAAATCCAATTGAGGATCCCTTGTAGATGCAATAGGTCACGAGTATCTGGTCATATACATGAGCAAGAGGAAGAAAAGAGAAGTACACATCGTCTTCGGTTGCCTATAAATAGTATATAGCATGTGTTCCTGTCAACACTTACAATCATCCAAATATGAAAGCCCATGCTTGTCTTTTTTCCTATCACCTTATTATGCTAGAATATGACTAACACATTAAAAATGTACGATTTATCCCAAGGGGACAGAGTTTGGCTGAGTTTATAAAAGTATTAATGAAACTAGTGAATCATAAAAAAGATTAATTATCTCACCACTTTGTCTGTTAGAAAAAATATTTGGTCAATGGACAACACTTGAGTCATGAAAGCCTCATTCTTAATAATGACACCTTTAGGTTCACCTGTTGTTCCACTTGTGTACATGATTGTGCATATGCTAGTCTTATTTTTCAATGGTAGATCCAAATCCAAATTTCCCTGGAGAAATAACCGAAATGGAATATAATTATATCGAGAGAGAAAAATCTCCTACTTGGTTCATGTTGTTAATTCTAAAGTATTAACTTCAATAAGCAACTGAAAATCAGAGTTCCTACCAACTGAAGAAACTCTCCCCATGAGAAGCAGGATGCCCCAAGTTCCTCAGCTTCCTTCTTTTGTGTGATTGAAACATTACCAAAACTCACAATTGCTAAACCAGTAAATTACATAAATTAATTGGTTACCATTAAAAAATGCAAAAACCCTTAAAACTAATAGTAACAGAAAGAACTTCTAAAGGTTAGACCTACTTTTAAGATTTGTACACCGATCAAGACATGATAAAACCTGTGGAAACAAAAAGGAAAAACAATGAATAAACAAAACACGCTGAAAGCTGTCCAAAATGATAAGCTAATTGTCTTCAAGAAATTCAATGTATAAATTAAAATTTACCATAAGTTCAGTTTCAAACAAAACTTTCCAAACCGAATATAAAAGATTGTGCTCCAAGAAATATAATAGAACTTACAGAAGGAATCTTGCTTTGCTGAACAAATGCTATCGAAACTTCCGCATGGTTTATGATAAACTCCACGGCATTAGGACCTGTTAGGCATAAATATAAGACTCTTTTGAGTTCTCAAATTCAATTCAACAAATAACAAAAGTAATTTTATTGAGACTGATAGGGAAAAAAGGCACAAAAACACAAACCTAGGGTATCATATAATGGGACATATGTTACTGCATAACTGTTACAAGCCTGCAAACAGAAATTTTGAATCAAGTCGCTATAGTACTATTGCAATAATTAATCACTAATCATATACCGTACTATAACATAATAACAATAATAAGGTGCCAGCTTTTTTAACAAACCAAATAAACAATAAGTTCAATTTGGTTCCTAACTATGTTTGACGTACTAAATAGTTACTTAATTTTAATTTTCTCTACAAAAATAAAGTATTATAATACCTCCATTGCAATGATCCATTCCAGACAATTGGACCCATATATGCCACACCGGTGTCCCTTGTGATATAGAAACACTAATTAGATTAATTACATACATTTTTTCAGGTCTGGATCCTCTAAATGTAGCAGTTGTAAGGACCATTAGATTACTCTAGATAAACTTTATCTTATTAAATCTAATGGTTACACATTCAGCTGCAGAAGAGGATCCAAACTCAAATTTTCTTATACAAAATATATATCTTGTTAGAGCAAGAGCAGTTACAGGATTGACACCACGGCTCCTCATGGCGGAACCCATTCGGATTGCAGCATCATAAGCCTCCTCATATGTGACCCATTCATAAGGACCAATCTGCAAATTCAAATGAATTCTCGCAAAAATTACCTAATGATTCATAAAAAAATTGAATTTCATTGGGTTGGCAAGGGGCTGTATGTCATAAATTCGATATGGGTCCATTAATTAATTGGTCAGCAATGAGCATGTGCCTAGCATCTGCCATTAACTATAGTATCAATACATTTTAAATATTTAGTCAAAAGAAAAAAAAAATTAAATATTGAGTAAAATAATAATAACAATGTACCAAAAAATAAAATACTACAATATCTTTAACCCGATTAATCTTTTTAAAACTAACTTCAACCCGACTGTTTTTATTTACTACTTTGTATATATATGAGGATTATTTATTAATGTTAATTATTATTTTGGCCAACTTTTTTTAATTACAGAAATAACTTGTTATTATCGTCCAAACAAGAATAGCCAAAAGCTACTCTTCTAATCTAAATAAGAAGTTATGCTAGAAACACTTGAATGAAAAGTTACCTTTGAATCGGTTTTTTGACGCCGACCTAACATTGCTTTACTAGGGCACCTCTTCGCAGTGTTCCTTCATAAACAATTATCAAAATCAGTCAGACTGATGATATAACATTAAATTCGATTATCAAACATATGGCCCATTAGCTCAGTTGGTTAGAGCGTCGTGCTAATAACGCGAAGGTCGCAGGTTCGAGACCTGCATGGGCCAAATTTTATTTTTCAAATTATATAATAAATTTAAACTTTTTTTTTTTTTAACAAATATATTTATATAAAACTTTTTTTTTCAAACTATATAATAAATTTAAACGTTTTTTTTTTTAACAAATATATATATGATAAATTTCATAACAATTAATGAAAATAAAGCTAATATCGATCACGCATGAAACATATATATGAACTTTGGTTCCTAATTTTTTATTAGAAAGAAAATGGTAGGGATTAGTGACCTGAAAAAGTCCCAAGGAGATTGAAAATGAGAAGGTAACTCCAATAAACCATCTTTGGCATAGATGCACCTATACACAGGACCTGCTGATGGCTTTTCATGAGTTGCAGGTCTTGCTTCTTCCACCTTCACAGTGTATACATCTTGCAGCATTGTGCTTTGATCAACAAAATTGGTCTGTTTTTTGGTGTTTTGTTGTTACCTATGAAGTCGATCTATTATGACTGTGGGTAGTAGATATAGATGTTTAACAAGGTATGGTGTTAGCAGAGTTAGTTGAGCTAGCATTAAATTCGATTGGAAACATTATGTTTTGGAAATGAGTGCTCCCCAATTTCATTAATATAAATGTCATGATTAGATAAATTTTAAATATCAGTATGTAATTAATTTCTGTAAAAAGTAAAACATTTAATTTTTAATCTTTAAAAAATTAAAACATTTATATTTTAATTTATAATATTTTATACGGTAAATTTTTTTACAGTTAAATAATTAATTATTTAAATATATAATTAGTCTTTATAAAATATGAGAAATATTATTTTAATTTCTATAAAATAAAATAAAAAATTATTTTAATCTCTGTGAAATTTGAAAAATTGAATTTCAGTCTATGCAAAAAGTTCATGTAGTATTTTTTTATTCAATTAGATCAACTAAACCAAATCAATCAATGAAATATATATTTTGCAAAGAAAATGCACCACATATCTAGTTGAAATAAGTTTCACAATTACAAATCAAAAGTGAACTTAAAAAATTGTATTATTAGAGTTAAATATTTTTTTAGTTTTTATAAAAATTAGGTTTAATTGTAATTTTGGTCCTCCTATTTTAGTTAAATTACGAAAATAGTTTTTTGTTTTAGTGTTTTTCAATTTTAATTCTCCAAACAGAATTTTGATCTAAAACTCAATAAATTTTTATTTTTTTGTATTTATTTAAGTCACACTATATCTCAAGATCTCGTGGTGCAACAATTGTACTTGAAATCTATTATCATAAATAGTGTGGTGTGGCGTGGCTTAAAAAAAATGATAATTTGTCAATTATTGGACTAAAATTCTGTTTGGGGACCAAAACCGAGGAGAAATAAAATGGAGGGACTAATTTCATGATTCAGTTAAAATAGGGGATCAAAACTGCAATTAAACCTAAAATTCAAATCATTCAATTTTAGCATTTATAAACAAAAAATACGATTTTTAATTCATGTGATTAAACCAACATATGTTTTTGAATTTATTTTTACAAATATATTTACAACATTATAAAAATACCATATGCAAAAAATGGGCACAAAATTCATATTTCCACTTATTAGTTTGGTCCCATTATTAATTGATATAAGTGAAGAAAAAAACGTGTACACTATGAATTTTTTGCATGGACTTAACCTAAATGTAATTGTTATATAGCTTAGTTCATATATTTGATCAAAGTTTTAGCATTTTCTAAAGACTAAATGTAATTTAAAGTCTTAAATACAGTTTTAGTCCCTATACTTTAACTGATTCATAATTTTGACCCTCATTTTTTTTAATTTCATAATTTTAGTCTTCTTATTTTTATTGATTCATAATTATGGTCTCCTTATTTCTAATTTAGCAATTTTAATCCGTTATTTTAACTGATTCTTAATTTTTGTTCCTTTATTTCTATTTTCACAATTTTGGTCTCTCAATTTCTTAAAATTGAGACATTTTGTCTTACTTATTTATTTAATTATTAATATTATTTTTAATGATAACTTGAACTTATTTATAAAAAAAATTAGCTCATAGTTTAAAAAACGTAAATTTCACTACTCATATTTAAAAATAATTTTTAAAACAATTGCTAGCTCTTATTATTAATTAAAAGAAACACAAAATAAAATAAGAAGGTTGAAAATACATTTTAAATTTTGAAAAATTATTGTGATTTTATGTACACCTTTGAGAAGATAAATAGAGGTATACAACAAATCACAATAATTTTTAAAAAGTAAAAATATATTTTTTACCCCTTATTTATGTTGAAATATAATATCTCTCAAATGGCTTTAATGGTAAGAAAATTATTTAAAAGATTATGATTGTGGTTAATAACTAATTTGTGCTTTTGAGTGGATCCACATAAGAAAACATGTTATTCATCATTAAGATAAAAATGAGAAATATTTTATTCAAATATGGAGGATTGGAATAGGAGAGGATGACCTCCTAAGAGGATGAAGTTTCAAAGTAGCCAAATATTAATTCTCATTGAAACAATATTTTTTACTCATAAAGAGAAGACAAATCAGTATTAAATAAATAAAACATTGTAAATAAAAAAGTCATAGGGCAGATTGAATAGGTACGAGGACATATTGTATGAGGTTAGAGGATGAGTTTATGGTCAACATCATTGAAAGCGACCTAACACTTCTCTCTCACATATTGAAAGCGACCCAACATCAACCTACAAAAAGGCAGTAGCTAACAAGACAAAGATATAGTCTTACATATCTTGAATAATGGAAAAAGAAAAGGACAACATACGTCCAAGTTCCAATGAGGTTTGAATCTCTTGTCCGAGGATGGACTGAATCAGTCCAAGGACAGTTGGATGACAATTATGTAATTATGATAAAAGACCTTTGACTTTTTGATTGAAGAACCCAACTATCATAAAACATTTGACACATGGAAAGAGCATCACAAGACCTCTATAGAAGGCATGTAGCTATTCATCATCAAACACACAACTACATTGCATTAAAAGAGCAAGTTTCTTAAAGCTATCAAGAGAAATTTTCATCATCTATTTATACTTTTTATAATCCCACACTAGATCTTTGAAATATTTTTTTATAAAATATTTAAGTAAAGACAAAAATTATACTCATATCGCTTTGTAATTTCCACGTGAGTTACATCTAGAAATAGTTGAAACTGGTAAGAAACAAGGTTCTAAGCTTGGTGAGGCTAAAGAATGCACAAAGTGTAATCAACCTCTGTGAGAGGTTAATCAGTTTGATCATTAGTAAATATTCACAAGTGTGTGAGGACTAGACGTATCCTTCATTGGATGAACCAATATAAAAGTTATGAGTGTCATTCCTTATATTTTCTCTTTCATTGATTTAGCTTAAATTTAAAGATTTAAATTTCTATCTTCGGATTCGCATCCTCTCATAGAGGATAATAATTAAAAACAGGTGAAAACATTTTTTAAACAGCAATATCCCTATTTAAACACCCCCTTCTTCTAGTGATATATTAGCTACATCAATTTTATGTTTTAGTTGTTTTAATTAATAATTAGAGCTAGTAATTATTTTTTAAACAATAATATAATTGTGATAATTTATTAATAGCAATTTAAATTACTAGCTCTAATTATTAATTAAAATCTCTAGATAAGATAAATATCGCACTTTTAAAAAATAGGGAAATTAAAATTGTGAAAATAAAAATAGAAAGACCAAATTTAATAATAAATTAAAATAAGGGACAAAAATTGTAAAACTATAAATACGAGGATCAAAATTAGGAATCAACTAAAATAGATGGACAAAAATTGCGAAATTAAAAATAAAGGAACCAAAATTACAAATCATTTAAAATAAGGAACTAAAACTGCATTTAAATCTAATTTAATCTTTAAGCAATTAATTACTCAACTATTAAAAAAAACTAATTGTACGAGATATTAGGGATTAGAATAAAAATATTGTATTTTGAGATAACTTCAACTAAATTTTTAACTTTGCATAACTAAAATTAAATTTATCGTATTTTGCAAGAAGTAATTGTATATTTAAATATTTACTAAAATACTTATATTAATAATAATTAGTTGAGTAGTTAGATGAATTAAATACAATAAATAAAAATATATAAATAAAAATTAATTAATACTACATTATTAATATAAAGTTACATGTAATATGTTAATTAGATAAATAAATATTGCAAATCAATTGATATAATACAAAAGGAGTATATATAATTTTTGTAACTCTTTTTCTCAAGAGGTGTTTTTATTTATTAGTAATCTCTTTTGTGCAGTCGGTGACTTTGCCAGTTTTGAGTAAGCCATCCACCGTAAGCATTTATTTTGGTCGGTGAAGTTTGGTGAATCTATCTTACTTTTATATATCTCTTCCCATGGACAAAATAGGAAACAAAATGAAAGGGGCATATTTATAAGAAATCGATGTGTGTGTGTATATATATATATATATATATATATATTATAATATATTAATATTTAGTTAAATTAATTAATTTAACTAAATATTTTGTTTAGTATGATACTCAATGTCTAATAATCTAATGTTATTTCACTTTTTATATTTAATTAATATTTAAATAAATTTAATTTGAAATTATGTTGTAATTTAAAGTTTCTCAATAATATTTTAAAAAGTATTACTATTTATTTTAAGAAACATATAAGTTATAATTTGATAATAGATAAGGATGAAATTAATCGTAATTATGTATAAAAAAGGGTATCAATTCAATT
>JBBPBT010000938.1:8486556-8506452 GCA_037974875.1 Cicer bijugum | reverse complement strand
ATTTTTATTTTTCTATTGATTATTGTAGCTTTGAGTATTTACTAAAAATTTATAACATGCTTTCAAATATTATAAATTCATAATGTATTTTGAAAACCTATCTTATAAATAAATTAAAATCCAAAGCATAAAATTAATTGTAAAAGATCTCTAAAAATCAATATATTTCTACATAAATTTTGAAATCTATTTTACTCAAAATAATCTCTAAATTTCAATTTAATACATATCAATTCACTTTATATTTGATATATATAAAATTAATTGTAAAAAATCTTTAAAAATCAATATATATCAACATAAAATTTTAAATCTTAAAAATATTTTACTGAAGATAATCTTTAAATTTCAGTTCAATACATATAGATGGTATAACAACACCAACTTATTTCCCATCCTATATATATTTATAAAAGTTGATCAATAAAAAGAAATATATTATTCTAAAATTTGAACGACATATATGATTTTCTTTTTTTAATGAAAAGTACATTAGATACTGCAGAAGATAAATCCCTCTCGGGTTTAGCCCCGCCGCAGCCTGTTTTGAGTTTTGACTTGATTGCGAAAAACCTTAAACCTAGTAGTAGTAAATTACAACCCAGTCGAGGGTTATTATCGTCTTTCCATACGGTGTTCGCAACCAACGTCTCGATTCGCGACCCAATTTCACTGTAAACTTAACTCCCACCTCTAAATTTTAGGGTTTCTCTTTTCCCCTTTCTTCCCAATTTTCTTGATTCCATTCCAATTCCCGAACTTTCGTCGGAATTCAATCGTCGGAGCAATGGAGCTTCTCCCCTCCGACGATTCCCCGCCGCAAACTCGAGAAATTCCCGAAGACCACAACAACACCCCGGACGAATCCCCGGACCCCGCCGGAGTCGACGAAGGAGCCACTCTCGACGTTTCGGGAAAGAATTTGGAGTTTCCGGCGCCGGAGAATTCCAAAGACGATACCGCGGAGAGTTTATACATTTACAAGAACGTTTACAGTTTGATTCCGAAGTCGGTGGGTGGTCTCGTCCGGTTGAAAACGCTGAAATTCTTTGGAAACGAGATTAACTTGTTCGCACCGGAGTTTGGGAATATGACGAGGTTAGAGCGGTTGCAGATGAAGGTATCTTCGCCTGGAATTGGTGGGTTGCCATTGCACAAATTGAAAGGTTTGAAAGAGCTTGAGCTTTCCAAAGGCCCTTCAAGGCCTTCTGCATTTCCCATATTGACTGAGATTTCTGCTCTCAAGTGCTTGACCAAGCTTTGCATTTGTCACTTCTCTATTAGGTTAGTGCTATTTGTTAATTGTTATTTTTAACTTGTCTCAACTTAACTGTGCTTGCTTTCACTCTTTTCAAGGATTTTATTTTACCAGTTGGTAGTTTTTGCTATTGATGCGGTTAATTTTGCTGCAAAGATGGTGTTTTTTGTGAAGAAAATAAGCTTGTGTTTAGTGTCTTACATTGTCGTATGTTTTTAACTATAGATACCTTCCTCCGGAAATTGGGTGCTTAACGAAACTGGAGTATCTTGATATTTCATTCAATAAAATGAAGACACTGCCATCAGAGATTAGTTCTTTGAATGTATTAATATCTATGAAAGTTGCGAATAATAAGTTGGTGGAACTACCGTCAGCTATGACCTTACTAACAAGGTTGGAGAGTTTGGACCTGTCAAATAATAGGTTGACTTCATTAGGATCCCTTGAACTTAGCTCAATGCATAGACTTCAGAACTTAAATCTTCAGGTACCAAGTTTTGATTTGTTAAATCCCAGTAATGATGTTATTTTTTGAAGTATCGGCATTATTCTTAGATGGTGCTTTGGCTGTTCCTTACTTTGCTTGGTTTGTGGGTTCGTATGTGCATATATACGGATACATATATTGGTGTTGCTTAAATACCCTCACTTGTTTTATAGGGGAGCATATTAGTATATCAACCACCCGGAATCTTTTACAATTTCGTTGTAAACAGTGAGGGGAATTAGAGAGGGCAAGAGTAGTAGTAGGATTTGGGAGAGAAGAGAGAGAAACTAGAAAATTTTAAATAAAAAACTCAATTACATCAATACCCATCTGTTTAAGTTGTTTTACAATGAAACTGTGGTCTACACCGACATGTCTTCGAATTTTTTTACATTCTACTTCTACACCTCATAATGGAAAAAGTATTTTCTTGTTCTCTCATTCTTTGCGAAATTTTTTCAGTGTTATAATTCTTTTAAATTATAGGGGAAACTGCATTCACCTACGTGAGGTATGCATAAATGATAACCCACCCCCCCTCTTAAATGATCACTCACCCCCCTTATTCATGTAATGAGGTGCGTTAGGTGACACTTTTTCCCTGCATCTAGATCTTTTGCCTTTTCTTCCTTCTTGGTTCTCGCCTTTTTCTGTATTAATCTTCCTATATATATACATAAAACATATTAAGTTGAGATTAAATTAAATAGTTTATACTTATGGGTTTTGCTGTAAACACCATTGAACCAGAAACAAATGCTTCTTACGAGAGAGACATTTATAATGTTGTTCAAATGCAAAATCAGTGTTGTCAATTGTGAATTGCAGAAAATAGGGTTTGTTCAAATTCCGCTATGTTATAGTGCTATAGCGTTGCAATAACATCTATTTTACAACACTTTGTACTACATAGTATACTGTGGAGCAATAATGATTTGCTCAAATTACGCAATGCTATTGCGCCGATACGGCAACTATTTGACAACACTGTGCAAAATGGGAAAATATAACTTGCTCAAATCATTTGGGTAATGCATGGATGATTAAGCCATAGAACAGTGAAAATAAGTTCCTATCAGTTTCATTTGATAATTAATTACATCCAGAAAACAAAGTATTCTTAGATTGTTTATAACATATAATATAATGACTTTCTTATCTCATGTCTCAATTTTCAACATGTTATCAGATTAATGAGTCTAGCAAAACATATTCTATCTGAGTGCAAATGATTGATTGAGTTCACGTTAAAAATGGTTGAGAGATCCAAAGATTGATTGAACAAGAGTGTTTTGCTAGTTGAGTAGTTGAACATGCGAAGAAGATGGAGACAGATGATCTTTTCCTTCCTTTATAAACAAATAGGAAACAAATCAATAGTAGGCCAAGCAGATTGGCACTAATTTGGAATTTGAGTGCACTAAACTAGCCAGGAAAGACAAAGGATTCAGGGAAAGTTAATATCTTTGAAAATTTGAAGGGGAGATGTATGTTATTCTATGTTGTCAGTCTTAGATAGCGGCAATAATCTGATATGCAACCCATGTCATGTTTCCTTTACCTGTATGTATAATATATATTTACTTTGGTGGCATCTGACGTTGTTTGACATAGAGGGACCACATTGAAGATGCCTCTGTGCATCCAAGGTATTGATTTAGTAGATGTAGGTTGCCTGTAGGAGTATTACAAAACTATAATGATAATGGCTGATTGCAGGAGTGCATGTATATCTATATTTTACAATACTTCTGCATGTTATTAGGTTCTAACTGTAATTTATCGATTTGGATTTTTTTCTTTTATTTTTACATGGTTTAATAGCTTCTAAATATATATATTTGTTTATACATTTCAAGTACAACAAGCTGCCCAGTAATTTTGAAATTCCTTCATGGATATGCTGTAATATGGAAGGAAATGGAGATATATGCAAAGACAATTGTAGCAGTTCTTCTGTTGAAATGGATGTCTATGAAAGCAATTTACCGGAAAATGAGGAAACCTTTTCTCATGGTGAGGCGCCTTTCACCTTTTCCCCTCCTTTTTTCTGTATGCTCTTCCCTTTTGCATAATGGATGATTCAATTCATGTATTTGGGATGGAATTTCACTTCCATGTGAATTCTTTTGCAGGACCTCATAACACCTCATCAAGCGTATTAACAAACCCCACATCTAATAGTAGATGTTTTGCAGCCTGGAAATCGGGTAAACGGTGGAAACGGCAACATAATTTACAGCAGAAAGCTTGCCAAGAGCAGAAAGCTCGTCAAGAGCGGTTGAATACCAGCAGGAAGTGGAAAGGTGTAGATCATGACCAATTGATAAGTAAGAAGATCCACAGAATTTCTGAACCAGAAAATCTGGATATTCTTGTGTCTGAAAATTGCACAGAAACTGTATCAGACAATGGGAACCTGGAAGAAAATAATAAAAAGTTATTCTCTGAAGAAGCAGCGGACAACAATTTAATTGATAATGTCAACTATGATGAGGTAATTATTGAAAAGCAGTTTTCTCAGGAAGATTGCTGCACTGCAGAAAGTAAAGATGAAAGTGATTCATGCTCATGTTCCTTAGAGAACGGGCGAAGCGAACAGGATGGAGACTCATGTTCAGATTTTTCAAAGTGTAGTTCTAAATCAAAGAGGCAATCTGATCATGATCTTAATAATCCTAAACCCTGCAAGTCTAGAAAACCGGTTGGTGATGGCTCAATATTGTCTTACAAGTACAGTAAAAATTCATTTTGTGGCACTGAGGACCATCTATTAGATGGCTTTTATGATGCAGGACGTGATCGACCGTTTTTGCCTCTTGAGAGTTATGAGCAAAATCAGTGTCTTGCTTCTCGCGAAGTCATCTTGTTAGACAGGTTTATTATTACTACTAGTATATGTTACATAATTTGTTTGGGGTACATTTGTAATAGTAGACGTAGTAGTCATAGTAATATATATTGGTATCTTTTTGCATTAAAATTACATGTAATATTTTGTTGTTTCAGACAAAGGGATGAAGAGTTGGATGCTGTTATGCTTTCTGCTCAGGCACTGGTCTCTAATTTGAAGCAATTAAATGGTTTGAACATGCCTGGGAGTCAGGGTGAAGTTGATAAATTGCAGACAGCATCACTGCTAGCACTCTTTGTATCTGATCACTTTGGCGGGAGTGATAGAGGGGCTATTATAGAAAGGACACGTAAATCTGTTTCTGGTTCAAACTATAATAAGCCTTTTGTGTGTACATGTTCTACTGGAAGCAGCACGAGTATACATGCTTCAACTGAACCAGTTGTAAATGCCATTGAAGATATTAATCTTTCTAAGATCTCTGAAAAATCTATCGATTCTATAAAAAAAAGGCGAAATTCAATAATTGTTCCAATTGGTTCTGTTCAGTATGGTGTATGTAGGCATAGAGCTCTGCTTTTTAAGGTGAGCTCTGTTGTTATATTCATACTATAATTTTGCATCTGTGCATATTGTGAACCCATGATAGAGCCTTTTCTTTTTTGCCTCTTACTTCAAGGAACTAATGCAAGTAATTTTTTTTTGCAGTATTTATGTGATCACATGGAGCCACCCGTACCTTGTGAGCTTGTTAGGGGTTACCTTGATTTTTCACCTCATGCCTGGAATGTTGTGTTGATAAAGAGGGGTGTTACATGGGTTCGAATGCTTGTTGATGCATGCCGACCCCATGATATTAGAGAAGAGAAAGATCCAGAATATTTCTCTAGGTATGTACTGTCATTTAATAAAAATTAGGCATGCTACTCCTTTTCCTATTTGAAGAAGCAGTTTTGCTTGCAATATTATATGATATTCTCATTCTCAAATACTTACACTTGAGTTGGTTATATTTAATATTGATTTTATATGTTTATGTGTTGAAATATAGCTTTGGTTATTTATTAGTTCTGCTCTTATTATTTTTAATTAAGTAATCAACAATCATTTGGTATTTCAGAACTTGGTTTCGTTTTTAAAAACTGGATCTGATGCCTTGTTGTAGCATGCAAAAAATATTGCTTAATTATCTAATACTTTTTTTTATATGTTGAAGTGCACTTCAATTATTCTCGATTTCTATTTGAAGTATAGCTTTTATTATTAGCTCTGTCCATATTTTATTTTGGCTTAAATATATTTTTCGTCCTTTATCTTTTACCGAATATTTGTTTTCATCCTTTATTCTCTTGTTTGGATGGATGGAATGAGAGTGAAAAAAACGAACTCAATGTTACGAATGGATATATTTTTTCAATTCATACCCGTTTTCTTTCCTGCAATGGAGATAATGTTTTTATGTGGATCTGACCGTTTTCGCCCTTTTCTCTCCACAACTAAATGTGGAAAGATGACGTTTTCGTTTTATTTCTCCTGTTTTCGTTTCATTTTCATCTGAACCAATCAGTGTATATGGATTTTTCCTCTACCAAGAAAACATTTTAAACTCTACTTTTTGTGGAATTATATGGGGTTATTCAGACTCTGACGACTTAGTATTTTCAGGTACATACCTCTTAGTCGAACTGAAATTCCTCTTTCGACTAGCAGTCTTCCTAGTCCCGATCATTGCTTTCCATCTCTCTCTACTTGTGATGAACTTGAGAAAAAAACTTTGACTACATTAGTTCGGTGCAAATTTGGATCAGTTGAGGCTGCAGCAAAGGTATGTAATTATGCATGAATTGTAGTAACGTGGGCCCCTTTATTTTTGTATTTTAATTGTTATTCCCGATCTTCTGAATTTTTGGATATCATACATTTTAATCCATTTTATACATATCTTTTATGGTGTTGTAGGTGCGTACTTTGGAAGTACAGGAGAGTTCAGCAGACAAAATAAAAAACTTTGAATATAATTCTTTGGGAGAAATCAGAATTCTCAGTGTTTTGAAACACCCTTGCATAGTGGAAATGTATGGACACCAAATATCATGCAAATGGACTATCTCAGCTGATGGTAATCCTGAGCATCGTGTGTTGAGATCTGCAATTTTTATGGAAAACGTGGAAGGAGGCTCCTTAAAAGTAGGATTTTCTTTATCATTTCTTTGTTATTGTTAAGATATTTTTGGTTGTTTATTAAATCCTCACTTCATTTTCTCACAGACCTACCTAGAGGAATTGTCAAAAGCTGGTGAAAAGCAGATTCCTGTGGAGTTGGCCTTGTGCATTGCCAAAGATGTGTCGTGTGCTTTGTCAGAGCTGCATTCGAAGCACATAATTCATCGTGACATAAAAAGTGAAAACATTTTGTTTGATCGTGATAGGAAGAGAGACGATGGAACACCCACTGTGAAGCTCTGTGATTTTGACAGTGCAGTGCCACTAAGATCACCTTTACATGCATGCTGTATTGCTCATGTGGGAACACCTCCTCCTTGTGTGTGTGTTGGAACACCTCGATGGATGGCTCCAGAGGTCATGCGGACTATGTATAAGAAAAACACTTATCGATTGGTAAGATCCTCCTCCAACTTATATGTGATAAATTGATCATCTTACATGTTATTGTGTTTTTGGGTCTAAAACTTGAGTAACATGAGGAATTTTATGCAATTACCTGACTTCTAATTTTCAAAAGTTTAATGCTAGTTTATGTGCCATTTGATTTTGAAGTTCTCTGTGATGTTGGAGAACAATGCTGTAAATTTAATTTTAATAAAATAATGGGGAGTAGTTCTGGTGATGTTTAAGAAAAGTTTATTTTAGAAAAATGACTCCTCACTTCCTTTGTTTTATTTTTGTAGTTGTTTCTTAACACCTCTTTTTTCTTTCTCTAAACTATTCATATTATGCCACCTTTTCTTTCATTCCTCACTTATTTGTGGGCGTAGCTTGTGCCCCATTTTCTAGCTATTGCCAATGATCGATAGTAATCAGTAGTTATTCTCTTTTGACTAGTTTATTCTGGTTGGCCTTGACTGTTAAAATTTTGTACAGCTATTTGGGTGACTGAGATTCAGTATATGGCTGAAGTTCGAGTATCTTGGTTGCTGATTTAAGAAATTCTGGCTTGTCAAAAAATAAAGAAATTATTGTCGAGAGAATATGTTGTCTCATAAATTATTCATTTTGATTTGACAATTAATTGATACCCTTCCTCCTCAAAGAAAGTCGTGTATTTCTAATGTATAGCGTGAAAAGTTGTCTGCTTTTTTGTTAAGGATATTATACTGGGAAGATTAAGGGAATCTTGTTTAAATGATTTTATCATTGTATGATGTAATACATCAGTTGTATAGATAAAATACGATTTCCAATTTCTAATTTTGTAGATCATATATTCTATAATCTATGGTTTCTTTTATATTCTTGTATTCCAATTGCAAAATTTCTGATGTGTATTTCTTTTTTGTGATCTTTTGTGCTTGTTGTCATATATACCTAGCTAGTATATTTATGTTTCATTTCTCCCTTTTTGTTTTGGTTAGAAGCATAAGTGCACATGTTGCATATTGGCATTGAATTTATGATATCATGTCCATAAAAGGAGTAATTGGATTCATTATTTCTTGTCCTTAAATAAGAATAGGTGTATCGTGAAATTAATTCAGTTTGCTGTGACCAGGCATAGTATTGTCTTTGGTTGTAATTTACTTTCTTCATATTACAACAGGAAGCTGATATTTGGTCATTTGGATGTTTACTTCTGGAGATGCTGACTTTGCGATTTCCATATTTTGGAGTTCCTGATTCACACGTCCACGATAGTCTGCAGGTATGGTTGTCTATTGTTCATAGATGGACGGCAAGTTTTGAACTTTGCGGGCATGCTCTTTCATTGCAACCCCTTATTTTAATTAATATTTGTACTATGATAAATACAGATGGGTAAACGACCACAGCTAACTGATGAGCTCGAGGCATTGAGTTCAATGAATGAACCCACAATGATTCAATCCGGTGAAGAGCTGGAAAAGTCAGATGCAGAGAGAGAATCATTGAAGTTCCTTGTTGATTTGTTTCATAGGTGTGTGGAAGAAAATCCAAACGAACGACCTACAGCCGAAGAAATCCATGAAATGCTGCTTGGACACACAAGTCGTGCACAAGTTCAAGATGTTAGGCATATTTAGGCAGGATATTGGAGTATCCCTGTCCTGTTGAAATGTATTGTTAGAATAAATTATTTGCATTCTTTATAGTGTTACAGCTTACCCAAGAATAATTGTTCTTTTACTAGGTAAGTTATAGTGTATGTTCTGTACAATTTTAAAAGTTAGATGCATGCGGCTCTAATATTATTTGATGGAGATCTTTATTTGTAGCTAGGTCTCTTTTGGGGCTGTAAATGTTGAGATGATTATGCAGTTCCAATTCCGACATTCTGCAAGCGGGATTGATTAATTTTATTATTTGAATTGTAATCTGCTTCATAGCAGCATATAATTTTTTAACAATTTTTGTACCGTCAAGATGATTTGTGGCTGTTTTTTTCCCTTCAAATAATTTTGATGAATAATGAATATGAGTGATGCATGGTGGTTTTCTCAGGGATGGATTGATGCCCCTTTTTGCTCACCTTTGTTACTGTAGAGCAAGATATATGATATTTGTTTCCTTAAAATGATTTTGACAAGCATCATATGACTGCCTTTTCAAGAATATTTTCGGTTTCAAAGAATCAGCTGTAGATATTTTTGACAGACTTCTGTATAGTTGTAAGATTTATTAGACAAAAATTGGATTGTATATAATATTAGTTCAAATTTATGTTGGATAAGATAGGATGAGAAATAAGTGAGAAAATATGGTTGTTCATTTGCATGAAAGGAAGTAAAACTGTAGTGCTGGTTGATTTTGAAAAAGTTGAGATCATTTCAAATGAAATTATATAACTCCTCAAGCTCTACATTTCAACCTATCTTATTTTTATCCGTTTTTCACATGCAGCATTTGATGTGTCTCATAATAACACTTCTTTAATCTTTTACCAAAAGAAAAAGTTGGCGTCCTTTTTCATCTAATCTCACCATTAACAATTAATGTGCGTGTGAGAGAGATTCATTGGACACCACTAACCTAAAGGCCACACTATTGCAGAATGGCACCAATCTTAGGACAGCTTGTACTCTAATTATTTAAATTTGTTTTATGTAGTTTTCAGAGCAGACACTAAATTTTCTAGCTGTTCTTAAAAGTTGATAATGTGGTCTTGGCATCCTTACACTAGAGTGCATCCAGTATAGCTGCAACTTTGGACCACTCTACTCACAGCACATGATACTCCTACTTATTTCTCTCCCTCCTCTCAGTATCTGTTATGTCCTTAACAAGGATCAGAATCTCTCCTTTTCATTAAAAAATTCACTTTCCTATGTAAGGTTCTAAGGGAACGCAATCCCAAAACACTATCTTTGCAACTGAGCTGTGTGACACAAACACAAGTTGACAGTGCTTTTCAAGAGGGTGAGTTCATTCCTCAACATGCAGAGCATTAAACACTTAGCAGCACCCAACCCCATTTTGAAGTTTACTTGTGTGATACTTGGCATATTGGTGTTAATTTTCATGTCACAATTAGGACATTTACCGAGTACACATGTGACAAAATCTAGAAATAAAATTGATCTAAAGATAGATATATGTATGAACTTGTTCGAGTAAATTTTATTTTACCCCAAATAAAAATATGTAGTTTTTGACGTCAAACTTAATTTATCATTCAACTTAAACAGAGTCCACTTTATATATAATTGGTTTTTAATTAAAATAAATTTTATAAAATAAATTTATTTAAAAATAATTTTTGTGACAGTAGATTAAAAAACAGTAATAAAACTAAAGAATGGAAAAAATCTTTTTGGCTTAAAATGGTGCAATGAAATCAATGTTTGCTTTAAAAGAGGTTGTGATGGTGCCTATTCCTTTTTCCTTCTATTGTGTCTATTTTTCACCGTTCTGAGTGGCTCAACAGATATTGCTAGAATAGTATAAGTAGAGATTGAGACACCCTAATTAACCAAACAGAGCATGCTTCATTTCTCATATGTGGACCACTTTTTGGCCTCTGGGTTTGAGCCAGCCTAGCTGTTTTGTTGCAAGCAAGCGTGGGGCTTTTCTACATGGTGGACCCTCTTGCTTACTGTTACTCTTAACAGAAGTTTTTTCCATTATAGGCAACAATTACAATTTTTGGCACAAATATCCAACTTGTACCTTCACTTTTTACTACCATAATTACTTCAACTCATCTATGCATTTTTTCTCTTTAACCCTTGGATTCTTTGTTAAAAGGGATATTTGAAGTTCAACATAAATAAAGATTTCAGTTAGATTTAAATTCCATTTTATCTAAAATTTATTAATCATTTTGATACTAACCACTTACCTCTCAATGATTTTTTTTTATTTTTTTATTTTATTTTTTATGTTTTAAAAATTTTAAAAATCAAAACCAATTTTAGTTTTGAGTTAGTTTTTCACTTTTTAATTTTGAGTCTGAAAAAATAATTAAACTGATAAAAATAATAATATTAATTTTGATACAATAAAATTTCATGACACATTAATATCTATCGAAATTTCACAAAATTTTACAACAGAATAAATCTAAAAACTAAGTTAATCGGAGACAAAAAAAAATATAATAACAATATTAATGTATTTACTCCCACAGTATATTTTTATAAGCATTTACATAATATATTTTACATATATTAAAAAAAATTAATGTGTATGACTATTATTAAATTATCCTTTATATAAATATATTTAGTGTTAATTTTTTATCTTTCAATATAAATTGATAGAAATTAAATAAACCGATATATTTAGTAAATAAAAAATATTTATATGTAAGGACAATTGTTTTTTTAAAAGCTACTTATAATTAGAGGCAAATGTATAATGATACTAATTTATATATTTTAGACTAAGGGAGTATACTAGTAATATATAGTTGTTGTTAGGGGAGGGGGCCAAGGCTCCTGCTTTATTCGACCCTAATTTTGCGGGAGGGTTAAAATATTTTTTAAGAAGAAAAATTTAGTTCGAATATTTGATTTTTTTTTTTTTTGAGATGTTAATCTATATCTTGCACAAGAAAATACAAATGAGTTGTATAAATATCATCTTCAAGTATTAATGTAGTGACATAGTCATCGATCAAAATATAAGTTGACCATTGTTATGAGGTGTAAATCCTTCACATATGTTACATAATATTATATATACGAAACATATCAAATAGGAGGACTTTTATAGTGAGGAAAATGAGAGGAATGATTGTGAGCTATTGATCAAATCATGAAATGATTTTTAAATGATTATATACTGCTTAAATAATCTTTAATTATAGTCACTTATATATGGTTGTATGATCTAGATTTAGTACTTTTACCCTCTCATATTATTAGTCATCTAACATAATACACCCTTATATATAAAATGTTGAGGACATGGGGTAAACCACTAATACTGATGATTGATGATCGACTAATACCACCATTTCTCCCAAATAAAACTCTAGGTCTCTTTTCTTCATCTATTAGAGAGATGATTTACGACAATTTTTTAGTTTGAAATCACCCTTTAAGTCGTTTTCTTCCTTCCTTTTATCTAAATAAGTGGATTCCACACAAATTTAGTTTTTCTTTCGTTTTTTTTTTGGTGTGATTTCGTTGTCACTGCCTAAGTGCGGCATTTTTTGGTGTTCCCATTCGTCTTGGTGTGATGTTCGTTTGATTTAGATTGACAAAATAACTTTGATCTATTACATATTTCAATTAACGATTTTGACGTCATAACATTATAGATCCGAAGATATAAGTATTCTATACACTTGAATTTTATCCTATATGGAGGCATGTTTCCGTTTTGTGCTATTAACCTAGATGTTGTGAGTTTGTTCAAAGATACATCTTTTTTGATTTAATGATTTTAAATTTATATTGTATTGATATATTTTATTGATTTAAATGAATGAATATAAATCTTTTTTATTGAAAAAAAAAGGGATTTGGGGTGAATCCGGACTCTCTTTTAGGTTTCACTAAGCTCCACCACTAACAGTAAAAGTAATTGTCGAGAAATTATTAAGAGAGATATCTTAGAAATACTCAAGATTTTCATGACACGTGAATCTCACTAGATGTGAAATCCACAATATTAAAATAAGACAAGTTTTTTAAAAAAGTGTTTTAAATATTATAACTTTATAATTTAGTAATAATTTTAGTAATAGTAGTCGAAAATAAGGCTTACAAGAGGTGACAATAGGTGGTTGTTGGAGTGATGATATACAATTGGTGGTTGGAGACGGTAATTGATGTGGGACAAAATAATGGTTAGTGAGGATGGGAATGGTGGGCACGAGGCTGAAATTATGATTGAAAGTGGTCGAGTGATGGTTCACAATGCCTGGAGTGGTAATCGATGATTGTTAGAGTAGAGGTTAACAATATTAGGAATGATGATTAAAGTGGTGACCATTAGCCGTTGATAGTGACATGTTAGAGTTATAATAAAAAATTAAAACTATAGACCTATTTTTATAATTTTGAACTTGAGGGTAGGGGTGGGAATAGGCCAGGCCAGACCAGACTTTGAAAGGCCTGAGCCTGACCTACGATTTATTTTTTCGGCCTAAGCCTGACCTACGACCTATCATAGGCTTTTTTTTCGGCCTGACCTGACCTTTTTAATAGTGTGGCCTGGCTTGGAAGCCTTTTTAAAAGTTTTTTTTAAACGCAACTATTATTACCTCTTAAATAAATAAGAAACAATTACTGAGTGTTTGACTAATTGAACGGTTATTGAATATGAAACGACTACCAAATATAGAACCGCTACCGAATATGGAATGACTACTGAATATGAAATGATTACTAAGTGATTGTCTAATTGATAGAATTTAAAATAGAAAATAATATTATTAATATAATAATAAAAAATAATATTAATAAATAATAAATATATATAGGCTGGCCTGTCAGGCCTAATAGACTTTTTTATAAGCTTGAGTCTGACCTACTTTAAATAAATAGGCTTTAAAAATAGCCTAAGCCTAACCTTTTTATTAAATAGGCCAGACCAGACCATAAGTAGGTCAGGTCATAGGCCCTTTGGACGGCCTAACCTATTCCCATCTCTACTTGAGGGTAAAACTATTTTAAAAATAAGTGAAAAATCAATTTAATTATATAAATTCAGTTGAAGTTGTTTCGTGAAATATCAAATAGTTTTGAAACTTTATAAAATTTTGTAGAATTTATTTACTCAATAACTTCTATAATTTAAGTGTTTAATTTGTGTAATGCAATAATTATAAAAGTTATGGAATATAATGACTCTGTTGTGTGAGAGAAAGGGGAAGGAGAAAAGACAGTGTGGGAGAAAGAGTGCATTTTTGAGTGCGTGTTTACGTATTGTAAAATATGAGGAGATTCAATCTATAATAATTTTTCTTTGAAATAAATAAGTTAAAATTCAAAACTGCAGAAATAATAGACAAACGAAATAAGAATGTAAGCCTCATATAGCACTATAATTAATTCCAATTCTAATAATTTCAACATAGTTAGATCCAGTTAAAATTACAATAAACTAAACAAATAAACAAAACTATCTAATGCTGTCGCAGCATTGTGATCACTCTTGAGCTTCATTTACAATCTCATTTTCTTCTTCCAAATCATCATCTACTCAAATATTGATGTGCAAAAAGCCACAAAAGAAAAAAAATAAAGAAAATTTTGAGTATAAAATAGTGGAATATAATAATCCAAATGCACTAGTAATCATAATCATCATAAACACATAACATAATCAAATATTAATAATTCATCATCATCAACATAACTATTAAATATGACATATAACTCATATATGTGACTAAATACCGTAACATTGATCATCATCATTAGCAATAAAGTCCTAATAACTAATATCTATTTTAACTACTAAGTCTTCATATTACCATTGAACTCTAATTACTCATCACTTATCATTAACAAACCATAACTAACCTTCGGTTAGTTACCCAATTTTTTCTCTCTTATATTTCATCGTACTTTCTAATTTTTACCAATAAATATTTATTATTATTTTTTATCTTAATTATAAGGTGAATGTTTCAATAGACTCTTGCGTCTCATGAGAGAGAATATATATATATATGTTCCCTTTGTTGGCTTAAATTCCAGCATAGTGGTTCCGTTATATGTACACAAGGTACAATTCCGTTACATGAGCAACTGAATGCAATTTTAAAATTAATAAATCAACTTTAAACAATTGTGTTAGGATAAACATATACATATGTTAAATTAAATGTTGAACTAAATGTTTATTAGTAAATTAATCACTGGGGCATTATGGTGGCCTAAAGTTGGGGTAGGTGAATTGCACATTGACAAGTAGGTGGTGAACACTGAAATGACTCACACTAAAAATTAGAATATGATGTGGGCATTTGTATATAGCCCCATAACTGTATACCTTGTTAGAATTTAGAAGCCTATTAAAGTATCAATGATTTTAAAATTGCATAATGCAACTTTAGTAACTTGATTAACCGTTTGTTTGGCATTAAACTATAGAACATAGAAATATTTAAAATATTTCTTACAACCGGCCTATATAGCCTCTAATTAACTCAATTCACCTTTCTCAAAAGAATCAAAAGGCTTGCTTGTACATCATTTATGTGACTTTTTTCCCATAATGCTGAATTACACCTACACAACCCACACATCTGTAATTCATAATTGGTATGGTATATCCCTTCCTCTGTAGCTTCAACAATCATTTTAATTTAATCTACTCTATATTCGATTTTATTTATAAGAGAAAATAACTATAGTTTTATGGTCTTTGATATAAATAACAATTTTAAATTCAACTCTATTTAATATCACGCTTTTAAAAATTATTTTTATTAATTGTTCTCTTACATATAAAAAAAAATCAAAGTTATTAAATAAATTCAACAAACTTTTTTAGCTATGTGAAATTGAATAATTTAGTTATAGATAAGCTTAGAATAAGCACTTAAACAAAATGATCTCCCGCCTATTTTAGAGCGGACCACGTCAATAAGACAAAACAAAATTATTTTTATTTTATTTCAATTGTTTTTTTTTTTTTTTTTTTTTAATTTAAAAGTGAAGTTGTCTTACACAAAAAAAGTGGAGTTTAATATGGTCCTAGTCCAAAGATAAACCTCAATATTTTTAATAAGTTTAATAAAATATTATATTTGTTATCTATTTTTTATTATTACAAAATTACTATTTTTCCTAAAAATAGTAAAAAAATAAACAAATTTGAACAATTTTTTGAGAGGTCTATATAATACACCCTTTAAAAGCTGTTAATTTTTGAAGAATTTTTATCTCAACTATAGGTCTTATGAGCCGCCGACTGCAACACTTCCATGCAATCAAATCCTCTCTTTGACGAACACATTGTATTGATAGGACTGTTGAACATGCCTACCAAAAGAAATGTGTATTAAAAAAGGAAACTAAGAAGTGCTAGAAGAGGTTGAATCAAATTCGTGATCGGGTGAATGTCACAAATGTGAGTTCTTTTAATGGCTCATCTCATGGTCCAAGATGATGCTTTTTGGAGGCAAAGGGCGAAGACTCATTGGTTTCATAGTGGTGACTTAAATATCCATTTCTTTCATGCAACAACGTCATCTAGAAGAAAAGTTAGTGTTTTTCCTTCTAATTCAATATCACAAATATTATGCTCATTCCCAAAGAAGAAAAACAAAGGTCTATGAAAGAATGATGCCATATATCACTATGTAATGTTATCTACAAATTGGTTAAAAAGGTTTTGGCTAACATACTCCAACGTGTCTTAGGAAAGTGCATATATGAGTCTCAATATGCTTTTGCGTTAGGGCGCTATATCCTAGATAACACTTAAGTAACTATCGAACTTATGCATTTAATGAAATCTAAAACCCGATATATGGTTGGTGATGTAGCTCTCAAACTTGAAATTAGTAAGACATGTGAAATGATTGACTAGGACTATCTTTGTGAGGTTACGTTGTATATTGGTTTTGCCCAATAATGAGTTACCTAAATTATGTTTTATTTTAGGTTGATTCACTACTCAGTTGTTGTGAATGACAATGTGGTTGGACCTATTATCCCTAGAAGGGGACTCCAACATGGTGACCCTTTCTCGCCTTATCTATTCATTATTTATGCGAAAGGCCTTTTAGCGTTAATTCGATAGCCTAACGCTCGAGGTGACTTACATATAATCAAAGTTTGTAGAAATGCACCTATTATATTATTACTCACTTTTTTTTCCTTAAAAATAACTGCTTTGTTTTCTTCAGGGCCAATAGACAAGAATCTATAAACACAAAATGTATACCTGCAACGTACAAGGAGACATCTAAGCAATGAATTAACTGTAAAAAATCTACGTTCTTTTTGTAGTAGAAATGTAACGTATGAGGTACAACAATAAGTTTTTAATATACTTTTGGTGCAAGTGGTGTTGGGAACTAGTAAGTGTTTAGGGCTTCCATCTATGGTTGGATGCAATAGGAAAGACATGTTCCATTTCCTTAAAGATTGTGTTTGACCAAAGTAGATTTTTGGAGTAGTAAGTGTTGGTATAAGCCCTAACGCCACACTATTTTAAGTTAGATTATTATTCGTATCATAGATTTAAATTATATATCTAATTTTCATTGTATGTACAAGGAATCATTTATTATGTTATTAACAATATAATTTAATAAAGTAATTACAATAGATAGTTCTCTTAAAATACTTTTCCTCAAGTATCAAGAGTCAAAGTATTATTATTAATTAAGACAACAATAATATATCGAAACTATTATGTGAGCAGACTGACGACTACATCTCACGAGTTATTGATATTAGATATCAAGTTCTCATATAGATATAAATATTATATATAATATTTATACTGGATTGATGTGCCATGAGAATGCTACATATTATTATGCAAGTGTCGTTAACGATTCTCATCCGACAATAGTGAATAGTCATTCGTCTTGAAGTCACTACGACCCCTATATGAGGAGTTGTACATTGTACGTGAATTTGCTGTCAACAACTATTTGTTGTGGCAAGCACCAACTACATGTTGTTATATTTTGTGATTGCAAAAGTGCTATTGTTCTCTCCTCTTGTTTATGTTGACATCGGAGAAGTAATAGGCCTGCTCATAGAGGCATATCTTCTCAAGGGCAGGAAGTGGGCATAGCCACCTCAAGATTTTTTAATTTTTAATAAATAGATATATTATGTTGAATATTTATGTATTATACATTTTATTGGTGATGCTTGGTTTTGAACCCAAGATTATTAATATAATATGTGTTCAAATTCCAACTATACCAACACAAAGACTATGTTAAAATTTCGAAAGGTTAGATGATATCTGATATTTTTTAATGACCCTCTCAATAAAAATTGTAAAACTCCGCCATTGCGTGCACACCCATTTGGATTGGATGCATGAATTACACTTGAATCGAGTTGATTTCGAGCTCAATTATAAAATTGTCATTGATTTCTTCCTTAATACAAAGAAAAATGTCACAAAATTAGAGTTGCAATTGAGGACCGACTTTTTGTTCTCCCTTTACTATATAAACTCTCATGTTGAGTTCATTCAAAGACAAACTGAGACAATTCATCATTAGAACAACTACATTTTTCTTCTTCTAATTTCCATGTCTTCATAGACATTTCTATTTGTATCTAACATTATTATAATGAATGTAAAAATAAAATAAAATAGACAAATGTCAACATATAATAATCTGATGAATATCTTTTGAAAAAGTGTCATTCCTTTATAAATTTGGAATGATGAAAAAAGTATAATGTACTAAAATATTAGAAAAGCTAATAATTATTTATCAATAAACCATTTATAAACGCGATTCTCTTTTGAATAAATATTCTCTTGTAACACTTTGGCTTCTCACCTTTAGTCACCGTAGCACCGCATATTTCACAAAAATTATAGCCGCCACCTCCACATTTTAAAGTACCCATAATAAAAAGCCTAGTCATAATAAAATATCGAATATTATTCAGTTTATAGTAATAACAAATTAATTAAGAATCTTTATTATTTATTATACTTTCGAAGCTAAGTAAGCTATATATTCTGTCTACGTACCGTTCCACGTGCTCTCGGTTCCTTTGCCAGTGTAACAAACTGTACTTAGTGGAGTAATTAAGTAGGGTAACATTCAATAAATTAAAGTATATTGATAAAAATAATAATAAATATTATATTAATAATTTAAAATGACAATCAATTTTAAAACAAAATAAATACAATTGAAACATTTTTATGAGATGGATGAAATGTTTTTTTTTTTTTGAAATAGAGACACGAGGATTATATATAAATGATTTATTTAAAAAAGAATAATAAATATATTTCAAAATTTATTACTTTTTTTTTCTTCGAAAAAACAACAAATCATATATACAATCGCTTTGGAAAAAGACCAAATACACAAAATCACTTTTCTTTTAAGAGGAACGTGTTAATTGATTTTGTGTTGAAATTATATTTATATGCACATTTATTATAATGTAAAATAAATATCTCATGCGCAACAAACAAATGGGTATTGAATTCCAAGGCCTGGCCCAAATAAATTAAACTACACGATAGAACTACAACTCTTACATGGATGTTCTTATCATTCATCACGATTTCTACCAATTTAGCATAAACCATATACATCACCATCCACTATTCAAAAAGATAAAATTAGAAATGAGAACTAGTGATGTGGAAAAAATATAATATTTCTCTAATTCCATTGGAATAGATTTAGTGACAGATTTTAAAATGGATTTCAAGTTTTTCTCCTCTAAATTTCTGTTACTATTTTGTTTTTGAAGTATCCATTATTTTCATGTTAGAACCACATATCATCCTCACGCAAGGTAGGAATCAATCTAAAAGCCAAAGGAACTCATCAAAACGTAAATTTGTTAATGAACAGGAAAGTTTTACATTTTAGCACCCATAGATGATTATTTAATGTATTTGCATTTAGTTAACGAAAATAATCAAATGATATCTCTATACTATACTAAAAGTTTTTGTATTTTTTCTTCCAATTTTACCAATACTAAGTTTTTGTGTAACTTTTTTTTT
>JBBPBT010000938.1:8457148-8470151 GCA_037974875.1 Cicer bijugum | reverse complement strand
ATTTATTATTAATAATATATAATAAAATAAATTATTTATAATAATTTTATGTTTCCATTTCAACATTGTTTTAGTAAAAAAATGATAAAAAAAATATTAACTTGTTGTGTAAATTTTAGAAGAATCTAAACAGACCCTAAAAAAAATAGTGACGTGTTATAATTAAATAAGATAAATAATTTCAAATGTAATTTTGTCGGATAAAATAATTGGAATGAATCTCAAATTTAATTTTTTTAAAATATTACTCAATGTTACTTTGTTTCAAAAGCACCGATGAATATAATGAGAAGCCGCTGAAGAGATGAAAATTTGTCTCATTGGTCTCTTGCATTTTTTATATAATTAAGAGACTTCATGAATTTTAAATACATTAAGAACTAAATAGGAGAAAGTAATAGTGTAGAGACTAAATTAAGGTTTACTCAAATAATTGAGTGATGCATGCCAAAGATAGTTTAGTTTTGAAAGACTGTTTGTTACTCAAGTTAGTTTTGAACGACTTACAATAGAGAGAAAAGAGTTAATTTATTCTTGACAAGTAGTACTGTACAAAACAGAAAACAATATGCTTTAAAACAACAAAAAGAAGACATCAACATACAAGAGGCAGAAAAAATAATTAAATTAAACTTTCACTTTAATTCTGTCGTGAGAGTAAAATTGCTGGAGAAGAAGAATCGAATGCATAAAGTATTAAAGTAACCGAACAAATGACTTGCATCCTATGATGGAAGATTCCTGATGTTTTTCTTTTTATAAAAAAATTGATATTCATTGTTTAAATAGTTATAATACATTGTAAGTAAATATAAATTTGTCAAATAAAATACTAAAAATGAAATAGATAATATACGTATATCATCAAAATAATAATATAAAACTGCAAAATATTTACAAATAATATAATAAAATTAAAATATTAAAATATTTATATGTTTAAATCTCAAACGCTGACAATTTAATCATTAATTAAATTAATAATTGATTAAAAATGAGTATGTTAATTATAATTCAAACAAACACTACGACAAAATAAAAAATTAAACTAACATCGTATTAAGATAAAAAGTCATACAACATCAATTTAAAACAATGAAATTACTCAAGAAAATACTAATAATAATCTAATATATATTAAAACCACTTATTTAAAAAATAGATAAAAAAAACACATAAGTAATTCCAAATTAAAGAAAAAAAACTCAACTATTTTTTTTCGGTGAACAAAAAAGAACAACCTTAAAGAAAAAGTGATCTTAAAAAAAATTAGGGTCGATTGCTTTACTTTTAAATTAAATGAAAGAAAAAGAAAATTGGTCGAAAAAATTAGAGAGGAAAAGAAAAAGGATAAAAGTAGTGTGTGGTCATTATTGTTCAACTAGGTAGGTTGCTTAAGTCTTCTAACATTAAGTGATACATAATTGAGAAAAAGTAGCATAGCATAGGTTCTTCACAACCAATTATTTCAACCACTATGAAATTATCTTACACCTGGTGACACCATGCAGCATGCCGATAAATATCCCATGACTTCAAAAGTTCCAGCTTGTCATGTACTAAAAATATATCTAAGAGTATAGTATCTAATATCTATCCAAGAGTCAAGAATAAGTTCTTTAAGACTTCATCACGAGTCATTGATGAAGATACAAATGGATAAGACCTTATATCAAGGTGGAATTTCTATCTTGGAACCAATTGGACTTACGATACAAAACTACTAATTATTAAAATGGAACTTATTCCCCTGTTTTTTTTCTTCTATGTTTCAACTTTGAAGACTTTAATGAGGAAGGGAAGATGAGTGCATATGATTCTTTACCTTCCTCGGCTTTAAACTAAAAGAATCCAATTAGACATGTATATACAGAGTTCATCATTTTTTGCATAATTTGAAAACAACATCTCGTACCACATTATTTGGACACTAAAATTTTGTTGACTTGGTTGATTTCTATATAAACTTCGTTTTTTTTTTTTATAAATAAATATTAATAAGTTAATGGTTATATCAATTTTGTGAATTTGAATTCGGAACTTTCTTTTCAAAACTTCTTTAATATGCTTTAACTTAAAAATAGAAATTACCGAACTCCCTATGAAAGACTAGTATTATCTTGGTTAATCTCTTAATGAAGTTCTTGCAATGTTCTCTTTGATATATTTATTAAAATTAAATTAATTATCTATCTATAGTCTCATTTCTACATATTTATTCGTCAAAAGGAATAAAATTTTAAACAAATAGATAATTCAACGAATTTGAATGAATTAAAGCAACTTTAAAGTTACAACACTAAATTCTAAATCTTGTAAAGGAGAAAATATCAACATAATAATTAATATATTAACATTTTGATTATAAAAAAAATAATTATATAACACTATACTTGATTTACATCGAGATCTCTCGTTCTCATAAACAAAGACACTCATACCACTTGTTGAGAATTCTCGATGAGCACAACCACAAGAATAGTATAAACATCTAGAATTAGAGATGTTAACATCACATCTATATTAATTGTCTTAAGTTTCGGATGAAAATACATCTCTATATCTGTTGCCTTATTCATATTCTGTTGTAGGGCATGATCCAATATTCCTTGTGTCATGCTCTTTTCCTTCTATTGACGTGGTGATTCCCATGATCAATTCATTATTTAGAACATCACCACCACCACCTCCTATTATAATTCCTTTTCCAATGTCTTCAACCATAAGCCAAATCAAAACCATATATAAACACATAACACTAATTAC
Organism: Cicer bijugum; assembly: GCA_037974875.1. NCBI lineage: Eukaryota > Viridiplantae > Streptophyta > Magnoliopsida > Fabales > Fabaceae > Cicer > Cicer bijugum. The sequence continues at coordinate 8,467,385 of JBBPBT010000938.1, read as the reverse complement.
CCTTTAATAAACCACACTCACAAAAAAAACAGAAGAATGAAATACAGTGAAATAACACATTTTAGCCACCCACAACACAAACTAAGATTTGAATACAACGAATTCCCATTCAAATGTGACGGATGCAAAGAAATAGGAATAGGGTCACGTTACAAATGCTGCATTTGTGACTACGACCTTCACATGCAATGTGCAATAATCAATTCCACTACTCTGTTCCATCCATTCTACACAAAATGCACCTTCCAATTCATGTCAATACCACCAGGAAACACAGCGCGTTACTGCAACGCGTGTGAAAAGGACGTGAACGGGTTCGTGTACCATTGCAAGTCTTGCGGGTTCGATCTCCACCCCTGTTGCGCGAAACTGCCAGCAGTTATGGACGACGGGGAAGTGAAACTTTATCTTTGTAGTAAAGTGAGTTCGGCGTGTCATCGTTGTGGAAGAAAGGGACGGAGTTGGAGTTATAGGTCGAATTGTAAGAGTTACAATTTGCATGTGGCGTGTGTGAGGGAAATGTTGGTGGAGAATTGGCATTGTTTGTATATGGAAAATGGGAAAGGAAATATTAGGAAAGTTGAAAGAGATATTCCTTGTTTACAGAATACATTGTATGCTGCACATAACAGTAGAAGAAGAGGGAGTAAAGGGAAGGTCAAAAAGTGCTGTCAGATTGCTGGATTTGCTGTGCAGTTTGTTATCTCCGCTGTGTTGGGCGATCCAACCGCTCTAATTGCAGGTGTTGTTGGGGCACTCATGTCCCGGGCTTGACCAACATACCGCCTGTGGATCAGCTATGGAGACCGTTACATCTATAGAGAGAATATTTATCTTTGTAGATATCATAGTTCTCATAGCTGATCCATTGTTGAACTTATGAATATATGCCTTGTGTGTGTGTGTTTTGTTTAGTGCCACAAGATGATGTGTATCCAAAACATGTAAGACAAGGATTCAAGTATGGATATATATCTCTTGTTAACCTTCTTAACTTTAATCAAAATAAAATTGTACTTTTTTTAAAATTAATAGTTAAATATGTTTTTAGATCCTACAAAATTTTAATTACTTTAGAAAATAAAATTTGTAGTTATACAAATTGTTTAACATATAATTTTAATTTTTGATTCTCCGTTGAAATAAAATATATTTAATTGTTCTTTAATTTTAAAATTTTTCAATGATTGTTTGTAAATATGTTTAAATCATAATAAAATGTTCAATTGTGATTTATGCATTTAAGAGTTTCACCATAAAAAAAAAAAATCAAATGTTAATCTTTGATATTTTAATCAAAATAAATCAATAATTAAATAAACTTTGAAATAAAAACTTATATCTCTATCTCGTATTTGAGTCACCCATGTGGTCTCCAAATGATGACAGCAACAATATATCCACAACGTTTCCATAAATGACTTAATAAGTGGTGGTTGTGGTGCTGACATCTCATCTTAAACATCTTCTGTTTGTGAATATGAATGAGAGTTTTGACCTCTAACCTAGACTTATCTAGGAGGAACATTCTTCTGATGCTTAGGAGAAACATTCTTCTAACGCTTTCTTTCTGCTATCAAATATTTGATGTGTTTCTCTATGAAGTCTAAATCTAGTAACTTCTCCATCCCCATCCATATCTGAAACAACCAATAGAAAAAGTTAAACAATTAAAGCTACCTACAAAAATAAAAACCTTTCAAAATAATATAACATCAATTTTTAAAATATTGTTGCTAGTTACATCTCTTTGTGTTTTTTTTCTTCTTTCAGTTGCATCCAAATAAATTACGCAATTCACGTAAAATTAACTTTATGTAGGATATGTGAATTGAATCCACGTAACTTATTTGAATGTAACGAAAAGAAAAAGGGATATAATTACTAACAAAAGTGTTTTTAAAATCGAACTATACCCTACTTCATTTCATTAAAAACTATGTTTCATTTCAGTCAAACTTTATGTCAAATAGTTGGAATACAACTACATATACTTTACTTACGATATCTAACTACCCTATTCTACATTTGGCCCACATAATCTACATAGACTTACAATATCTAATTTTCCGCACATCAAATAAAAAAAAAAAAAAAACTGAAATACATAATGAAATTAGAAAGAGAAAAAGAAACTACAAAACATCAAACAAACCAGACTTATCTCTCGATCATTACTTACTTGAAAAAGATTGAAATGTGAATCTTTGGAGGTGGATTTGAAAGAAAACAAGTAGGATTTAGGAGAGGTTGGTGATTTTAGATTTTTTGAATTGAAGACCAAAAAATAGCAGAAGAAGTGTTTTGCCCATTATTAATACAAATTAGATCTAAAATTGAATTAGTTGAGTTAAAATAGGAATTGAATTGATTTGGGTGTTTGAATTTGTGTGTTGATTCATATCTATAAACACCCTATTTTTCAATGTTTGCATTTGTCCCCCAGTACCAAAATAAATTTAGTATTCTCTCAATTAATCTCTTCTATTAAAGAGAGAGGGAGAAATAAATACTCATGATATATACATACTGCTATGCTATGGCTTAGCCATATATTCGAAAATAACTTTTTTATCTACTTGAGGTTAGAGCGATCTTTTTTTCTACAAATTCAAATGCTTTCACACTTTGAGAGTTTCACACTTTGAGAGTGATATATTATGTTTGAAAAAGTTTCAATTTTTGAAAGTTAATAGCTTGTTTGAATAACCTCATGACTATTTGAGATATTTCTTAATCAAGTGACTCAAAATGAGAAGCCCAAAAGAGCAAAAAATGTTAATCACTAAATAAAAAAAAAAGTGAATTTCGAGTTAACAAACCTAGACATAAAAGAAAAATATAAGGTGAGACAAGATCTCCCTAACATGGACCGTTCTATGAGATAATAACTCGTTATTTACTAGAACGACAATACATTGTTTCAACATAGAGCATGATCGCTACAAGGGAGACTGTGTGGCCATCAAAGGAGGTGGCAACATCAAGACAATAAAGGATGATGGAAGAGGGGAGAGGAAGGAGTGGAGGGTAGGAAAATGAGAGTACGATGTTCATAATTTACCATATTAGCGTAAGGATTGATAAGTCTAAGAGCTAAAATTATTTTGTAGCCTTTGTATACCATTAGATTAAAAGAGAGAAAATCCTTGTCTCTTAGTCTAATAATCTACAATTGAATGCATGGTAAAGTTGATTGTAAAGAATTCAAATTCATCTTTACAAATTGAATTTACTATAATTGACTTTATTATGTAGTTAGTAGTAACCCATTTATTCAAGGCTTAAATGCAGACTTTGTTCTCTTATTTTGATTAATCTATAATTGTAGCTCCCCTATTATTATTTTTTCACAATTTTGATTATTTTTATTTGTGAAATTTCAAACATTTAATTCACTCTTCAATTTAATTTAATATTTAATTTTTATAATCAGTTAAATTTAAAGTAAAGTTTTAGTCTTTTATCTTTTTTTTTTCTCAAATTGGTCATTTATTTTAATTTTAAGTGACAATTTGATATTTAATGTTTTAAAATATCAACAATGTTATCCTTTTTTTTTACAAAAATTCAAAAAAATCATCAAAATTTTCAACTAAAACCCATAAAATTAAAATTGATATTTAGTATGTCGCGGCCTGAAATTTCGAGTTTTCCTCGAATTCAATGGAGTCGCCACCAAAATTTATTTTAAAATAGGGAAAATATTGGGAAACCCTTATTTATGTAAAAAAAATAAATAATGGTCTTTGATACCAAATTTTGAATTCGGGAGTCAATTATGCGTAGGGAAGGTATTAGCACCCTACGACATCCGCTAAAAAACGGTTACCTGTGCAAAATTATATCAACTTAAATATACTTATTTTTTATTATTAAATATGAATATAAATTATTTTTATAAACGCGATAAAAACGTATTTAAAAGAGTAAAAAAAAGTTTTTTATTATTGTGCTTGACAAGAGTGTGATCTTGCTCCTACGTATCTCCCTGTGCGATGGAGAAATCAAAGCTACGTAGTTCTTGGTAGAAAATGCGGATGTGTTGATTGCTTTTAAATAAATTGCATTTTAATAAAAAAGTTAATTTTGACGAACATAATGAAAACTTGCTTGATTTGAATAATTATTTTAAAATATGAATTTTAAGACGGTCGAGTTGTACAACCCGTGTCTCAAAAAGGAGTAAAAAAAATGTCACATATAATTTAACCCTTTTTTTTTTTAGAATATTTGATTATTTTTTAAAGTAGAGTTTTAAGACTATCAAGTAGTACAACTTGTGTCTTAACAACTCCAAGATTAAAAAAAGTTAATTTTAGATCTATTTATTTATAAAAATAAGTTTTAGAACTATCAAAATATATAATTTGTATTATGTAACTCTGGGATTAAAATATCATTTTTAATTAACTTGAAATAATTTTTATGATTAATTTATTTATGATTTTTAGTTTATTAATTTATTTGTGAATATGAGATTTAGAACCATCAAATTGTCACAATTTATGTTCTAATAACTCAAAGATTAAAAAGATGTCACATCTAATTAACCTTACAATATTTGATTATAATTTTATCTTTATTTTCTTCCTTTTTAAAAAATAAATAAATAAATAGATAAATAAATAAAATTAAAAATTAAATATAAGTTTAAAATGATTCTACAAAATGAAATCAATAATGAGCATAAAAATAAAATAGGAGCAAAAGAGATATATAAACTTGTAATTTAATCTATTAAATAAATGAAAACGCAATTTAATAATGGGACAAAAAAATTGTTTACAAGTGCAAGCTTCTTTCTAAATATTTTTTAAATAAATAAATAGAGAAAAAAAAATCATTTTTATATCAAATAGTACAAATCAAAAGAGAAAAAAAAAATCAGTTAACACTAATCACTAATGAAGTAAATGATGTTTATTGTTATTTAATTACATATATAATTATTTATATTAAATCAATTTAATTATATTAAAACAATTTAATTATATTAAATGACCATTATTATTAAATTAAATGATTATTTAAGTTAAATGAAATAAAGTATTAATTCAACATCACATGCACACATATTGCTTATTGTTGGCTAACGTGATATCAGAGGGGAAAAAGAAGCAGGAATGGCAGGCGGTCACTTCTTGCAAAAACCAACACATTGATAATAGGTAGAGATAGCAAGGCTGGCACTAGCAATAAGAATATAAAGCAATATCTTTACATAATAATAATAATAATAATAAAATAAAAACTAAAAGAAGTTATAGTCTTATAAGCCAAACCAAACCAGGGAAGCAACGTTAAATAAAATAAAGTTTTCAATCTTCCAACAAATCAAACTCTACTTCCAAACTCACTTCCAAATTTAGTCATTAACATAGTGGGGGTTTATATCTTTCCATAATATAAAGTTTGAAAAGCAAAACAAACTTAAAGAGAGTAAAAAAAAACAATATACATGCCTTTCCAGATATCTGCGACGGTGAAGATGGAGGTGATGTTGTAGTGCGCGGCTGAACTTTCCGATGCGGGTGAAGATGGTGTGTGGTTGTCTCTTTGATTGGTGTTGTTAAAATGGGTTTGAATATCCTTTAGCTATGGACATGGGTTTGATGGATCTGAGTTTGCTGAATGGGTTTGATGGATCTGTTTGCTGGATTTGGGTTTGATAGATCTGAGTTTGTTATAGGTAAAATCTGTTTCTCTAAGAACACTTTATCTTCTACCTTTCTCTCGTTTTTCTGATTTTTTAGAAAATTCCTCTTTTTTTCTTGATTTATGTCAAAAGCAAAGAAGATAGATCTTCTATTTCGAAATCTCACCTCCTCTCTATTTCAAAATTTAGAACCTGTGTTTTAGTGTTTTCTCCTTTTTTGATTGATTTTTTGTTTCAATATATAGACAAAAACAGGCCACGATTGTGTCCATTGTATAAAGTTAAGCTCTGGATCTTACACTGTTTTTTACAACATTATCAAGCAACCTCACTGTTTTTTACAATATTATCAAGCAACTTCACTGTTTTTTACAATATTATCAAGCAACCTCAACATTATCAGAGAACTTGCAGGCTGAAGCAGAGGAATAGAAAGAGAAAAATCAGGGAATATATTTTTATACTTTTTTGTTTTCCTTGGTTTTTATTTATTTTAAATGTAATGTAATAAAACCAATATAAATTTTATAATTTTTAGATAAATATTTATTTAAATTATTTTTAATTTGTAGGACAAAATTGAGGTACTACAGCTGCCCTTATTTAATTATATTTTACTTGGTAAAAAGATAATTAAATATAAAACCTAAATTTTTGTTCGAAAGTAAATTAATTTCAAAGGTAAAAGTAAAATAATTTGACATAAAAAAAAGATTAAAAATAAATAAATAAATAAAATGACTAAGACCAATGGTTTAGGGAAGTAAATAAAAAGCCTGATCGTCTTCGGATTGATTACCGATGACATAAATAAAATGATCTCGGATTGCTTACCGAAATAGATAAAAATAGATAAAATGATCTCGGATTGCTTACCGAAATAGATAAAATGATCTCGGACCGAAATAGATAAAATGATCTCGGATTGCTTACCGATGCGTAGATAAAAATGATCGTCTTCGGATTGGTTACCGACGCGTATCGATTGATATAAAATAAAATGATGACTAAACCAAATATGAGTTTAAAATTTAGAATGTAAATAAAATGAGATAAATTTGTTTTATTTTTATTTTTATTATTTAAAAAAAAAAGTGCATGTATGTGGTAATTGCAATGCAAACATAAAATGAACAATGTGACACAAAAGTTGTTGAATATAAATAAAATATGAGTGAAGATGCATAAATCATATGTGAGTTTTTGAAAAAAATGTAAGATCAATGCAATGAAGATAAATTCTTATTTATTTATTATTTTTTAGTTCCCCCGATCCTTATGCGACTTTACACACTTATAAGATTCAAAGAATCAACGATGATAACAATGATGACTCTAGTATATCTTGTGTAATCACTTTTTCTTGAGGTCAATCAAATGTGAATTATTTAAAATGCTTACCCTTCAATTTTTTATGCAGCCATATATCTTGAGCTCCCATGTATATATTTTCAAGCGTCAAAATATTTAAGATTTTTTTATTTTATATTTTCACATATTTCCAATTCCAATATTTATTATCATAAAATAACATTTTAAAATACTAGAATAAATCAATCAATGAAACTGAATTAATTTAGAAACAGTGTAAGGTACAACATCGAATGACATCATTGGAAAATATACATTCGTTATATTGAAAACAAAACTAATGAGACAGGGATTACAATGTGGTGAATGTGTTTAGCTTTAGTTGGAGAGATAACAAACGCTAGTCATTCTTGTAATTTAGAACTTCTAAAAATAATAACTGCCCCAGCTTGAAATGTTTGATCTTTTTGTTATCCCTAACTTTTGCATGGACTGCTCTTCCAAGTTTTCAATCCATCGGGATGCTCTAATTTTTGCCTAGGTTGCCTTTTCAGGTTTTCAACCTAGCGAGCCCAATTTTTTATTATATATATATATATATATATATTTTTTTTTATGCATAATATTTCTTGGCTGCATCTGAGTTTACTGGAAGTGGAAGCTCATCTCCATCCATTTCTGCGAGTATCAGAGCTCCCCCAGAGAAAGCTTTTTTTACAACATATGGTCCTTCGTAGTTCGGAGTCCACTTTCCCCGATAATCCTTTTTTATGGGCAATATTTTCTTTAACACTAAGTCTCCTTCTCTAAACTCTCGAGGACGGACTTTTTTCTCGTATGCTTTTTTGAGTCTTTTCTGATATAGCTGACCATGACACAAAACTATCATTCTTTTTTCTTCTATGAGATTCAATTGGTCATATCGTGATTGAACCCACTCTGCCTCCTCTAGTTTTGTTTCCATAAGGACTCTGATAGAGGGAATTTTAACTTCGATGGGAAGTACCGCTTCCATTCCATACACCAACGAGAAAGGAGTTGCCCCTGTTGAGGTACGAACAGAAGTTCTATAGCCATGTAATGCAAATGGAAGCATTTCATGCCAATCCTTATATGTCTCCACCATCTTTTGTATGATCTTCTTGATATTTTTGTTTGCTGCTTCTACCGCCCCATTCATTTTTGAACGATATGGAGAAGAATTATGGTGCTGAATTTTGAAACTATCACATAACTCTTTCATCATTTTGTTGTTCAAATTAGTCGCATTGTCAGTGATTATCTTATTTGGCAAGCCATATCGACAAATTAATTCTTTTTTGATGAATTTGACAACCACACTTCTCGTCACATTGGCATAAGAAACAGCTTCAACCCATTTTGTGAAGTAATCAATAGCTACTAGGATAAACCGGTGTCCATTTGAAGCCTTAGGCTCAATGAGTCCAATAACATCCATTCCCCACATTGAAAATGGCCAAGGTGATGTTAAAACATTCAAAGAGGTGGGTGGTACATGTACTTTATCAGCATAGATTTGACATTTATAACATTTCTTTACATGACTAAAGCAATCGGACTCCATGGTCAACCAATAGTAGCCAGCCCTTAAGATTTTTCTTGCCATTGTGTGCCCATTTGCATGAGTTCCGAAAGAACCTTCGTGAACCTCTTGGATGATTTTCTCTGCTTCTACTTTATCCACACATCTGAGGAGAACCATATCATGATTTCTCTTATAAAGCACATCCCCACTTAAGAAGAAGTTCATTGAAAATCTCCTTAAAACTCTTTTGTCGTTCTCTGAAATACCCAATGGATATTCTTTATTCTTAACATATGATTTGATGTCATAAAACCACGGCTTGCCATCAAACTCTTCTTCTATTGATAAGCAATATGCAGGTTTATCTCTTTGTTGAATCTTTATGATTGGTGCGTCTTGATTAGTGGTTATTTTGAACATTGACGACAAAGTGGCCAAGGCGTCAGCTAACTGGTTTTCTTCTCGAGGGATATGGTGAAAAGTAATCCTCTCAAAGTGTTCTGTCAATTCTTTGATATGGGTGTGATACAGAATCAATTTGGAATCTCGCGTTTCCCACTCTCCTTTCGTCTGATGGATGACCAACAATGAGTCTCCATATACCTCAAGAAATTTTACATTTGATTCGATAGCTGCTTTAATGCCCATAACACACGCCTCATATTCTGCAATGTTGTTTGTACAATCAAAACACAACCTAGCCGTAAATGGAGTGAACTGGTTCTCAGGGGAAATCAAAATGGCTCCAATTCCATGCCCCAACGCATTAGAGGCACCATCAAACACCAACATCCAATTTTCTTTATCAGATGATTTGGTCTCTTCACCTAAAGTCATTATGCCTTCATCGGGGAATTCACATTGCATTGATTGATAATCTTCTATCGGTTGTTGGGCCAAATACTCTGCTAGTGCGCTTCCTTTGATAGATTTTTGTGTAACATATACTAAATCGTATTCTGATAACAACATTTGCCAACGGGCAATCCTTCCAGTAAGAGCAGGTTTCTCAAAGATGTACTTAATTGGATCCATTTTAGACACCAACCAAGTTGTATGACATAACATATATTGCCTCAACCGACGAGCAGCCCATGCCAATGTGCAACATATTCGTTCAAGCAGTGAATACCTTGTTTCACAACTGGTGAACTTTTTGCTCAAATAATAAATAGCATGTTCTTTCCTACCAGATTCGTCATGTTGTCCCAGTACACATCCCATTGATTCATCAAGTACTGTTAAGTACATAATAAGGGGTTTCCCCGGAACAGGAGGTACTAAGACGGGAGGTTTTGACAAGTACTGCTTAATCTTTTCGAAAGCCTTTTGACAATTCTCATTCCATTCAACCTTTTGGTCCTTGCGCAACAATTTGAAAATCGGCTCGCATGTAGCGGTGAGATGCGATATAAACCTCGCAATGTAATTCAATCTACCCAGAAAGCCGCGAACTTCTTTTTCCGTGCGTGGAGTTGGCATTTCTTGTATTGCTCTTACTTTATCTGGGTCCACTTCTATCCCTTTTTGACTAACGATAAACCCCAGTAATTTGCCTGATCTTACACCAAAGGTGCATTTAGCAGGGTTTAAACGGAGTCTGAACTTCCTTAGTCGCTCAAATAACTTTCGAAGGTTAACAACATGATCTTCTTCGGTTTGAGATTTTGCAATCATATCATCCACGTAAACCTCTATTTCCTTATGCATCATGTCATGAA
>JBBPBT010000938.1:8423865-8439699 GCA_037974875.1 Cicer bijugum | reverse complement strand
CAATTGACTCTTCATTTGAGTGTTAAATGAATTTTGTTTATCATTCATTCTAAAGTCATTCTAAAATTCTTCTAACCAAACACCTTAAATTTCTTTTTTTAAATGAGCCTACTTTAATAAGTTTTATCATATTCATTTATTTTAATATAATTTATTATTAAGATCCATAAAAAATAAAGAGAAAAATTGTTTCAATAGCCACTATTTTTTTTATAAACACTAAAAAAATGTTACTCCCTAATAGAAGTGTCTATTTTGATTTTTATCAAATATATTATCGATGAGATGTAAACAAGGTTAAGTTACCTGTAGTGCATGGAGATTAAATTCAAATAACATAAGCTTATAGAGATACTTTGAAAAGGTTTATAGCTGAAATGATTTATTGCAAAACAAAAAACATATGCCTAAAATGGAAGGAACCTAGAATGTGCAAATAGTCAATATTAAATTCCTAGAATCAACCTTTGGTGTGACACACTTTTTCTAAATAAATAAATACTTGAAACAGTAATCAATAATTGCCTATAAATAAATAGACCAACACACCATCACCCAAATTAACTAATTTCTTCATTTCTTATATACTTTGTTATGTTTCAATCTCTTCCATCCCAAAACACAGAAACATAAACATTTAAAATATGGGTAGTTGCACATCAATTTTAAATGCAGAGAAAGTTGGAAACAAATCAAGAGTTATAAACATAGTTCACTCAAATGGAAAATTAGAACAATTGAAAGAGCCAATAAAAGCATGGCATATTCTGTCTCAAAATCCAAACCACTTCCTCTGTTCCTCAGAATCCATGTTTGTAGATTCACCAATGCTTCCAGTGATTCCAACTCAAGAGCTTCAATTTGATCATATATACTTCCTTCTCCCACTCTCCAAATCACGTGCCTCTCTTTCTCTACAAGATCTTTGCGCTCTAGCTATCAAGGCTAACACAGCTCTTGCAAAAACTACTACCAACTCAACACTTTCTGTTTCAAAAACTAGAAATTCCAAAACACACCCTATTCTTTCAAATCTTTCTCTTTGATATTATCATTAGAATAGGGGCCAAAGGATAAATCTTTGTCAATAGACTTGATTTTGTACTGTTCCTCATCATAGTAAAATTGCCTTCTTGAGTCAACTCATTTTATTGATCTTTATTTGATTACAAATATTGTTAATATTCATAACAAGAAATACAACTATAAGAAGCTAACCACTGTACTTAACATGCACTTTAGCTACATATATTACAGACAAATAAAAAATACAGACCCAAAAAGTCATACGTTATGTCAATCTTATTCAATTTGGAAAGAAAGGAACTATATAAACTTGAAAGAGAGAGTCTAAGAAGAAGCTTTCATTTCAGTTTTGATTGCATCAACCAGCTGATCATAAGCTTCTCCCCATGCATTCTTCATTGCAGGTGACCACATTTCAGGTACTGCTTCTTTTATTGTCTCCAAAAGTGCAAACTTTGTAACCTTAACAAAATCAAAACAAGTTATACATTGTCTTTTATAAAACTACTCTGCCAAAGTAAACATTGCTTCCTATGTTAGCTTACATATGTTTTTACTGCATGTATGAATTAGGAGTGATTTCACAAAATCACAATCACACCATAATTTTGTTGAAGGTCTAAAAAATACATCTAAATATGTACTTATGTAGGAAAATATGCCCCGCCAAACCTTATGTCAAATTTCAATGTAAAAATTGATTATAAGAGCAAATATGATTGACAGTTGCAATAAGACATACTCATTGATTATACAAAAAAAAAAAACATACTCATTGAAGATTTATATATACCTCAAAATGCTCGTCTACTACACCGTTTTTAAAATGAGTAGCACCAAGTTTTTTCAAGTTTGATTCTCTCACAGTTACTTTACCAGCCTTCCGCAGTTGAATTGCTGATTCACATGTCTGCAATAACAATAACAACATAATTAACTGACTGGTGTTTTTTCTTAATCATCCAAAAAGATGAGACATGATACAAGAAAAAAATATATAATTAATTAGTTATAAAATTAGAAACGGATTTCATATTTTCCTTCACTAAATTTTCTTAGCTTATTTTGAACATTTTTGCCGTAACTTACCATGAGAAAGACAGACATGGCATGTGGCTTGAGCTTGGGATTTTGGTCCAAAGGAACTTTTGAATCTTTCAAGAATAAGAACAGTTTCTGAGCTGATGGAGCAATTTCAAATATTCTACAAAATAATAAAAAAAAAAAATCAGTTCAATTGTTAAATTTTTTATAGCACCGACACTTCTTATCAAGGACGTGTGTAGGTTAAAATAAACCAAGATCATGAGTTTAAAATGTTGAAGAAATTAATTAAGGCCTTACTTCAAGAAAAACTTGAGACTAAGCTCTGCAGTATTCTTCTTCATTGCTGTCCATGACTCCACTACCAGAGCTTCTTGCTCTTCTGTGAAACCTTTTTTCTCCAAGGTGCCCATATTCTCAAGTGTGTGTGTGTTAATTAACAGCTTAATAATTAAGGTATGTATGTGATTGTGATGGTAATGAGAAAATATGGATGATGTTACAAGTTTGTTTTGGTAAAGCTTTTATTTATAGTGAGATTCATTGAAGATGAAGTTGGCCCTTCATACCAATGGGGAGTCATTCCCTTTCCTATGACTGCTGCCATGTTGTGCAACATGACTTTATTAATGGACCTAACTCATAATTTGGTGAATGGATAGATATACTATATTAGATTTTTTATATTTGATTTATATTATTTTTAGATTAAATAAATTATTTATTTTATTTTTACTATGTGAATTCGACTTGTAAATTTGTACAATTTCAACTTAAAAATAACTTTTTTTATTAACAAATTAAAATAATATTATGAATAATATATATCACATATATACTTGTATAATACAGAAAATGTATTAATATATAATTCAAAGTTTTAATTCAATTATAAGAAAAAATTAACATAAACAAAATCAAACTAAGAACAAACAAATGAACAAAATGTGAAAGAAAAAAAAAAAATAGAAACTCACTTAAAAATTCTCTAAGTGACAAAACTCTGTTAGACTTATCCATTTTTAAGGTGGCGTTTGAATTTTCTCCAATAAGTTGTACAATATTTATTTAATTTGTAATTTCAATTGATTTTGCAATTCATTTTTTCCTTGAATACCACCTTATTTTCCTTAGTATGTTCCAAACAGTAGAGCCATATATGAGACATTATTGGTAGGATGAGTAAAGTACCTTTACCGGGTGCCTAAAAACTAGGTGCTGTGGCTGCATGTGGCAAGAAGAAAATGGTTTCTACTTTCTACCACTCCATACGTAAGGCATGACAATTCATATTGACTATTATAATTGATTCATTTTGTAACATCATATTATATACAAATCGTAACATACAAAGAGAGCCATTTCCTTTTGTTTTTTTGTGAACGAGTCATTTCTATTTATATATATCACTTTAACAAATGACATATAAAGTAATTAGTTGATAATTTTGTTAGAAAAAATAATTGAATTTATGATCTTTTTGTCACTCTAAATCTCTCAAACTACCACACCACACCACCTTATGACTCCAAAAAAAATTATCTTAAAGGACTTAAGTTCACAAAATTGTCTTTCATTGGTCATATGGAAAAGATAAATTACAACAATTGAAATAGAAAGCATAATAAATAGTATGAGGCTTAATAGAAAACAACTCATTCAATATTTATTACAAGGAGGTTGCTTAAGTAGGTCTCATTGAGCACATCACCTTAAAATAACTTATTCAATATTTATTTTAATATTTTAATAGTGAATTTCATAAGAACTCAAAATGAACTCACAATATATTTCATACTGAATCTCACATATTATTTATATTTTATTAAGTTGATACTGTTCTTTGGTGAAGAACTAGTTTTTCGTTGCGACAAAAAAATTTAAAAATAAATTGTCAGACTTATGAACCAGTGAAGAACCTCACAGTGAAGATGTTCTTACCTCGTGACTAGATCCTTAATTCTTTTTCCATTTTTATAATTACAATAAGAAAAAAACTAATAAGATATAGTACAAAAAGGACAAAATGATATAAAATTCTATCCTAAAATACGCATAACTGATTGTTCCTTTTAGCTTCCAAACATTGGTTTTATTGAATTCCATATTTTATTCCTTTATACTCATTTTCTCTGCACATTCAATGAAATATGGTTAAAGATCTTAAGAACAATCGTTTTATCACAAATGTTGTTATTATCAAAATTGCCTTGAAATGTTTTGGACAACTCTTTCTTCCTCGGCCTTCCCAACAACTTTGTCCATAATGTTGAAAATTTGGTTTGCTATCTTACATATGCCATATACATCTAAAAAGACAATTTCCTTAGGACTATTTATCAAAAACTTTAATATAGCCATCCTCTTCTTATTTGGTGCATCTTGATTTCTCCCACCAAAATTTATGTTCATCAGAAATTGTTGCTTCAACATTTTGCATTAAATATTTCACCCAAAATCTCATAGTAGGATGGTGACTTAAATCCTACACCATATAAGGCAAACACATTACATATCAACTTATACTCTTAACTAGTTATCATTTGAAAAATAGTATATAAAAAAGCAACTTTTCAAAGCATGTGGTCCTCCCTTATGCTCTTCATGAAAATGCTAGTGGTGGAAGGCTGAGAGCTCAATTCCTTTTTCGTGAAAAGGTTTGCAGGACTTCCTACCTTCTTCTTTTAGCATCATGTGTTTGACAGTTTAAATTTTTCTTGTAGTGACACAACAATGTTCTATATTTCTTTCCCAACATCATCAAGATAAACTATGCAGGCTCCAAAACCCTTGGGTGTTCCTACCATATGATGCTTTAGACTGATCAAACATTTTTTTAACAAAAAGTAATGCACAAGCAACACTATGATGATGACAACGATGTCAATTAAGTTGACACTCTAGTCCTCAACAATCACCTACAGCACGCAACAATTACATTAAAATAAACAAAAATATTTGGAACACAAACTGAACTCATGTGCAAGCATTATTTGAACCTAAAATCAGAAAGACATAACCTGTTATAGTAGAAAAATTCACTGATAAAAGTAGGATCTAATTTGACCAATAAAAATTGAGAATAGTAGTACGAAGCGAGGCCAACTTATCAACATAGTTGTTGCCTTCAAGGAATTATGCTAATAGAATTTAAAAATATAAATTACAAGCTTAGAGTAACATTCTAGCGAAAGGCTTGAGTAATCTTAGATTTTTTTAATCTAATTTTTATTAAACAAATGACCAGCTGCATTACTTACCTAAATAGCAACTATTAATCGTTACAATCACTCAGCTACTAAAAAAAAGGACAATAAAATCAACTACTGATATAATTTTTTGAATAGCATATCAACAAAAATGATAACATAAGATAGGGGGTAGACAGGAGTGAAATGATATACAAGGAAGAGAATGAATGGTATTCTTAACCACATCCATAATTTATATCAGGTATTGCAGCAACAGCTGAAAATGGAACTTCAACTCTCTCTTTCACAAGACACCGAGCCTCCCCATTTTCCAGCACCAGAACTCTCCCAGGTGGACACTGTCTCTCACCCTTATTTTCAATCATAGAAGATCTCTGGCTCTCATTTTGTAGTCTGCGATGCCTGCCTTGTGCACTGAAACGAGTCCCAAACCCAGACAAACTCAATATTGATACCACACCAACAACTGTGACAATTGTTTTTGCTGCAGAAGTTATAAAATACCCTAACCCTTTTCTCCAAGTTTTAGCCTCACCTTCAACATGGTTTTGATTTATTTCACTTTGACTCTTGTTAGAGTCGATAACTGTGTCGAGCGTGATTAACCCATTACGAGCAGACTTATTGATAGAAGGAACCTGTGACAGATATTCCTTGTCAAGAGACATGGAATATGGAGGACGAGTGGGATAAGGAGGAAGTAGTAAATCATTGTTTGGTTCCACTGTTTCACTAGCAAAAGTGGAAGCTTCATCTATGACTTCCAAATCTCTACCTTTATACTCCTTGAGCTTAGTGATTAACATTTTGCGACTGTTTTCAATCTCAGCCAAGGCAATTTCTCTTTCGTAACGTTGTTGTTGTTGAAGAACCTGTAAATCACACACAACACTTAGGGTTCCCAAATCGTATTTAAAAATTTAGGTTAAATTATAGAATTGCAAATGCAAGAATTAGATATAAGAAGGAGATTTAGGTGAATGTGTGATGAAAGTAGAAGATAAGAATGTTAGTGATTGAAGTAAGAGAAATAGAAAATGGAATGGGAGGGTGGGTGGGTACCTGTAAGGAAGAAAGCTGAGTCTCCAAGGTATGGAGGGCATCAGAAATGTTGAGAAGAGTATCGTGGTAGTCTTCATCTTTGTCGTCATTGGAAGGAGATGGGGGTTTGTTGTGGATGCAATGAGTGGTGATTTTGAGTCTGAGTTCAGTGGCTCTGGCCAACACTAACCCTATTCCTTCCTCTTCCATCACTCACAATCTTTCTCTTTCTCTTTCTCTCTGTCTTTGTTCGTTTCTGATTCGTGTGAGTGGTTTAGTATATCTCTCTTTTCTTTCTCGTTTTTTTCCTTCTTCCCTTTTCCAAGTAACTAGTAACTACACAAAATACTATTTCCAATTTCTTTTAAATTCCCATTCCCTTCTCACCTGCCTCTTCCCACCAATAATTATCTATCTAACTAATACACGATGTCGTATCGTCATATTCCTCTAAATTTTATTTTCGTCGGTTATTTTCATCTTAAATGATGAATTTGCAAACAACCTCGTATTATCATGCTGGACAAAATTATAGTAATTAAATATTCATGTATTTAAATTTACAACGTTGATAATATTAAAATTATTGATTGAATAAAATAAATATAATAACACGACAAAATAAATCAAACGTCACACTTATTAGTGATATAAACACAAAGAAAAAATTAATACACTTATTAGTGATATAAACGCAAAGAAAAAATTAATTTATATGAAAATCATTTATGTAAATAAAAAGAAAATATATAATAAATATACCAATATATTCTTAGCATATTTCTTTGAATGACCAAGTTACAAACACCAACATATTACTCTATTTTAGATCGTTCATAAAATCATAACAATGACTCCAAGTATTTGGGCCATTTTTTTGGGTGCTATTGGGCCATTTTTATATTATCATGTAATGTCAAGGAGGTGTTTAGATATATTTAAATAAATAATTTATTGCGAAGACTTGTTTTTTCATTCATGTTTTCAAAAAAATTCAAATTGGAGAAAAAGAAACTACAATTTATTATATTACATGTTTATTAATACCAAAGAGTGGTGAATAAGATTTTATATATAAGATATTTGAAATATAAAAAATAAAATGAAGAAAACTCTAAACAAACTCTTTACGAGCAGATTAAATACACCTAAGATAAAAAAGGAAGAGAAAATTAATGAATTGGGTCGGCACGAAATTATTCTTTTACTTAATCTATTAAACGACGAATCGTCATATATTAATTTAGATATTATTTTTTGTTAGGGATAAATTGGGCTAGCATCCACATTATTAAGGACTAAGAATCTTTACTCTTGAAAATAATGAAGCTCCAACAAATATTGAGTGGGGGCTGCTTCAATTCACACCAAATTTAAATTTTGTGATCACCAGCAGCAAGTTCTTGTGCAACTTTATTTCCATTTCGTTTTGACATACTTTAAGGAACATGAATAAAAATGCAAACCAAGTCCTCAACATTTATCCCATATAAGTGTTCTGAAGTTTGTTTTTTTTTTTTTTTTTTTTTATAATTATCAAATCCAATGTTTTTGTTTGTCCCAAAAATTTGAACGCTTTTAGGGCACTGCCCTTGATTTCAATAACAATGAGGTCTCTAATACGGAGAGATGCAGCTGTATATCGTGACCATATTCAAGCAATAAAATCTGGTTTTGCATCATGCATTTTCACTTCTAATAAACTCATTCACCTTTATTCTAATCATGGTCTTTTGCAAGATGCCCACAAACTGTTCGACGAAATGCCTCATCCAAATGTATTCTCTTGGAATGCCCTAATTATGGCTTACATTAAAGCACACAACTTGACACGGGCTAGAGTCCTTTTTGACTCTGCCTCTCACATAGATGTGGTTTCTTATAATTCCATGTTGTCGGCTTATGTTGGTGCTGACGGATACGAGACTGAGGCGCTTGATTTGTTTGCTAGAATGCAATCTGTACGTGACACAATAGGGATTGATGATTTCACTCTCACAACCATGCTTAACCTTACTGCCAAGCTACGTGTAGTGTGTTACGGGAGACAGATACATTCGTATATGGTGAAAACTGCAAATGATTTAAGCAAATTTGCATCGAGCGCTCTCATCAACATGTACTCTAAATGTGGTTTCTTTCGCGAAGCATGCAATGTGCTTAGTGGTTTTGATGGTGTGGTGGACTTAGTTTCCAAGAATGCAATGACTGCTGCTTGTTGTAGGGAAGGGAAAATGGACATGGCTTTGAATGTCTTTTGGAAAAATCATGAATTGAATGATACAGTGTCTTGGAATACGTTGATCGCTGGATATGCTCAGAATGGCTATATGGATAAAGCACTGGCCTTGTTTGTTGAGATGATTGAAAGAGGTGTCGGGTATGATGAACATACTTTAGCAAGTGTTTTAAGTGCCTGCTCTGGCCTAAAGTATTTGAAACTGGGCAAGTGTGTCCATGCGTGGGCGTTGAAAAATGATCAAAGTTCAAATCAATTCATTAGCAGCGGCATCGTAGATTTGTACTGTAAGTGTGGGAATATTAGGTATGCAGAGTCGGTGTATGCAGGAATTGGGATCAAAAGCCAATTTGTAGTTGCTTCATTGATTGCAGGCTATTCATCTCAAGGCAACATGACGAAAGCCAGAATGCTTTTTGATTCACTATTGGAAAGAAACTCAGTTGTCTGGACAACTCTATGTTCTGGCTATGCAAAATTGCCACAATGTGAGGAAGTCTTCAAACTTTTCAGAGAGTTTATAAATGCAGAAGCACTAATTCCTGATGCAACGATCATCATAATTGTGTTTGGTGCCTGTGCAACACAAGCCGCCCTTTGTTTGGGAAAGCAGATTCATACTTACATCTTGAGAATGGGACTTAATATGGATAAAAAATTGCTGAGTGCTATGGTTGACATGTACTCAAAATGTGGTAATATCATGTATGCTGAGAAAAGCTTCCAACTTATGGTTGATAAGGATAGAGATGCAATCTTATATAATGTCATGATAGCTGGTTATGCTCATCATGGCTTTGAAAATAAAGCTATTCAGCTTTTTCAGGACATGTTGAAGAAAAGTGTCAAGCCAGACGCAGTCACTTTTGTAGCACTTCTATCTGCTTGTCGGCATCGTGGACTAGTAGAACAAGGAGAGAATATTTTTATTTCTATGAAAGAAGATTACAATGTGTTGCCCGAGATATACCACTATGCATGTATGGTTGATATGTATGGAAGGGCTAATCAACTAGAGAAGGCAGTAGAATTCATGAGGAAGATTCCCATACAGATAGATGCTACAATTTGGGGAGCATTCCTTAATGCTTGCCAGATAAACAACAATACATCACTTGTCGATGAGGCAGAAGAGAAACTATTAAAAGTTGAGTCTGATAATGGGTCTCGGTATGTGCAATTGGCCAATGTCTATGCTGCTGACGGGAAATGGGATGAGATGGGAAGAATAAGGAAGAAAATGAGAGTGAAGGAGGCAAAAAAGCTTGCTGGTTGCAGTTGGATATATGTGAAAAATGGTATTCATGCATTTACTTCTGGTGATTCATCTCATGCAAAAGCAGATTCAATATATTCAACTTTGTTGTGCTTGAATGGCACAGAACTGAAGCAACTTCATGAAATTCGGGGGGATGTTCTTGTAGATGTATTTTGATACGCCACTAGCCAATGATACTAAACATTTTTAAATCAAAAATTATTGTTCCATTTGGGAATCATAATATCACCATTAAATGCAGCATGCTTATAGAAACCATTGCAGTAACGAATTAGATATGTTGTCCATCGGCGTTTTAGTACTACAATGAAAATGATTAGATGACTTCACTTTTTCATGAACTCGTCGCAAAGGGAAAAGAGTTAAGAAAGTTTTGAGAAGCAGAAACTCCTACATCTTTAAGTCAACCTAAACGTCGACATTGAAGCAATGATGATAATCTGCCAGGTAGCTGCCATGTCTTCCTTATATAATTAGCTACTGGTATTGTAGGATTGAATAATTGAACCTACACGATATTATGCAGTATTACTGTTTTCTGATATAGATATGTTGGCAAATGTTGTAAACAGTGACCCAGAACAGTAAGTTGATAATTTGACCATCAGGAGGCTTGCAAACTTTTATGAACCTGCATATGGACAAGTTTCCTTATTCCTTTCATAGTGAAGGTTTGTTCGATTAGCTCTGTGAAGGCACTGATATTCAAGTCCGAAAAGGTGTTCTACAGCATCTTATATTTGGTGACGTATGTAACACGAAGAAGGTCTAACGCTCAGTAGTTACGAATTTATGAAAGTTTGTGGCTATCCACCTTTAAGCAAGATGGTGTTATGTTACTGTAATTGATTTTGAGCAAGCAAGTGACAACATAGGAGCATGCTCTGAATTCTTACTGTTAGGTTTATTTAGAAGCACGTGAGGATTAAGGAGAAAGTCAGTTTATTTAGAAGCACGTGAGGATTAAGGAGAAAGTCAGCTCCTTAATTCCTGGTTGTAAAACATTCTACAGGTATAAAGTTCGAATACCACCAATACTGTCAAGCCAGGAAATTCTTCATCTTTACATGTTTCTGAAGGACTTGTGAAAAATACATGGGCCTGTGGAGATATTTTTTATACATATGCTTGTTACATTTGTCATTAGTTAATCATTTAGTACTTGCTTTCTTAAAAAAACCATGGTTCTTACTAGATTGCTAAAATTTGTAGGAGTAAGAAAAGTTTGAGAAATTTCAGCATTAGCTGATTTTGTTTTTTTTTTCCTCTTCACGATTCTCCCTTATTACCTTCTCATGATGTATGACCAAAAAGACACAAGAATGTGCATCTTAGTATTACTGGGTGGTAATGCAGATTTCCACTGAGCAGACACACAGTAAAACAGTGTTTAAAATTGATCAATTGGCCGAAATATATGCTAAGGCAAAGAATATACATCCATTAAGTGAAAAACAATTGGTAGTTTCTTTTTCCACCACCCCTATGTTCTCAAAAGCTTCCAAAATACACCTCTCGATTAGCCAATGTGGATGTGTTTTTTTGTCAAAATACACCTTCGGAATGGCCAATCCAGAGAGCATTGGGGGGTGGGAGAAGAAACTCTCAAAACAATTTAGCAATAGTAAAATACTTAAATCTAAGCTCCTAAAATTTAATAAGAGTAATGAAGTCCAGGCTCCAAAATTTTCCAAATTGTTGCTTGCTATCCTTTGTAACATAACACTTTGCTCCCTGCCCTCACCTAAAGTGTTGCCATTCTGTTTTTAATATTTTCATAGATACAAGGCAGACAATTATTATTCACCAGTTATACTTTAAGGCAGACACATTTCCTTCTTGCACATTACACTAGTGCTTACCATCAAATATATGTCTAGTATACATGTAGATAGACAGATTGTACCAAGGCATGCCATTACCAAGCTAATTCCTTTGAAAGCAGGTAGTGGAAAGTGAAGTCGTGAGGGGTTAATTCAATTCCTTTCCAGCTTGTCTTTGATTGAAACTCTTGGATGCTCTTCCTTTGAGACTCAGGTAGATAAGGCTTAACCATCTCCACCAAATCAGATGTTCCTAGACATGAGCTTTTTGCAAAGGAATCAACTATCTTTGGGATAATTATTTTATGTTCCTTGGTTAATGAGATGTTGGACTGAATGTAATCTTCTTTTGCAGATTGTAGCTCCTCCAAGACTCTCTTGGATGTGTACAGACGTACCTGAGAAAGTTGCAATCAAGTGCAGCTGAGTTTTGATGAAAGCTTCTAAAATAAGATGGTTTCTTTAGGCCAGAGGATTTGGAAAGTTACATATAGGTCAAGTACAAGTTACATTTGTTACAGCCTCAACCTAAGAAAGATGTACTATAAATGCAAGAGTCAATTGAAAAGTTTCTTTTCTTTAATTCATTATATTCAGACAATGTTTTAACTTGGTATCTATATTTGAAAATGATTTTTGTTTTGGTTGCCAAATACCAAGAGAAGAGGGAAACAACGAAATGAATGTTTATATTACATGTCCTTCTATATAGACAAATTCACAAATAATAACAGAAGGACCAGAAGTCTACCGCAGGATCAGAATGGCTTCCTGTGCTAAGAGCAAAGAATAATAAAGGTTCTGGATGACGTATAGCATATCCTTTTCTTGCATCTCTGACCTTTGGTTTTGTCCTAGAAGGAAACCACAGTCGCATCCACTGGGAGAAAAAGAAAGGTGCATGAGCAACATGATTTAATATCAGCTAAACTATATTTTTGCTATAAAAAATTTAATATACACTTTCAGTACAAGTTTCTGGAATTCATATTTACTTGTCCGGGACGAGGCAATCTGCATCCTAGAATGAAGTTCTGTATCATTTCTACACTTACAGTATGACCTCCAATGTCATATGCAGCCTGAAATAGCCACTAGCTTGTTTTAGCAAAAATTAATTCCTGTTAATTATTGAGTTTTATGAGTGACCAACTTACTTTAAGTACTGAAGACATTCTTTTGACATTGTTGGCTGAAACTCCGTATACTAACATGGCCTGTGGAGCACGGACAACAAGAGGGTAGAAATGGTTCGTGAATTTTGAGAAATAACTTGCATGAGAAAAAGCAAGATAGAAATTTTGAAAATTTACATGCATTACTAAGGCATTGTGCACATTAATCCAAAAAGCTAGCTTTTCTTTGTGTTTCATATTTCTAGGATTAGTTTCTTCCAGTCGAGAAACAAGTGACCTGCAAGAACGTAGGATATGAAGTTGTTTCATCTCTCAAACTCAAGAAAGAATCAAACCAAAAAGCATATGGTCTAATCTTGGAATACTGTAACTGCACACATATACTAGCATTGATAAATTCTATTTTGCAGTAAAGCTATAATGTGTTTGCATATCATTTGGAAAGACAACTCTTGAATTTGAATTAAACAACATGGTGAAAAAGAGTAAGCACTACAAGGCTCACCTAAATCTGCGTAGCATATATTCAATTTCTTTTAATCTCTGATTATCTGTGCATAATTTCTGGATCCTTATCATTGAACAGTAAGGACCACTAAATTTTTTTGACCCTTTGACATGGAAAGGGTTAGTAGAATTTAAATTGAATAATGAATGCTTCTTCCATTGTGATCCCCATTTACTCCCCTGGGTCTTTGAAGATACCTCATAACCAGGTGATGAGAATGGAATAGGGGATGAAGCATCTTTATGACAAGGAAAAGGTGACTGTGTAAGTTCACAATATATTGCTGATATGCATTTGATCATCTCCTCAGAAAGCCAATTTGGTGTCTCTGGAACATTATCAATGTAGCTACTCCCAAGTTGTTCTGCCAGGCTGGTTGAGATGGATTTAGCACACTGAGCTTGCTGGTGAAATAAAATTTTGAAGCCAAATTTTAGAGATCTGCAAATGAAATATAAGGATGTAACAGGTTCTCTTCTATTTTTTGTTTTTTTTAATTGTACTTACCTCTAGCATGGATAATGGTAAAGAATGGTAAGACTCTGCAGCTTTGGTCTTAATGTTCTCAGGAGAAGCTTCAATTGAGCAAGCTGTTTGTTGAGATAATGCAGAGTAACACCGATGAATACCAGAGTCTAAAACAGATTCTGGTTCTAACTGGTTACTGCATTCCATGAGTTGAAAACCACCTAAGTTACTGGTTGAAATGATATCACTTGAGCGCGGAACTGAAATTTCTTTTTCAGAGATAGCACCACTGACAGGTACTACAGAAGTTCCTTTGTTAATGCGTGAAGCTAATTCCAATCTTCTTTCTTTGGTTGATAGAAATGAAATGTGTTCATCAAATCTTTTTCGATACAAAGAGAGCAGATATTGTTCCAAATACATGACTTCTAATTCTAATATTCCAATTTCCTTAATCAGTTCCTTTGCAGCCTAAAATTTAGAGATATATATAATTGATAGTCAGAAGCAAGACCCTGTAAACTTTTTCAAAAAATAGAGAGAAGTTGTAGTTCCATGTAACAAACACACAAATGTTCACTTATATAAGCTGAAAGTCATCATTATTTTATGAGAAGACCAAAATCATGGAAAATAAATAAAAGAAAAATGCTCATTTGTATCATGTATGTAGTGCTCAGAAATATGCAGCAAGAAGGGTAAAGCACTCTGAGAGATAGTATAAAGCGTGCAATACCACTTTAGATTGATAAGAAGCTTCACCGATGCTCACATATTCATCTTTCATTACTCCCCTTTCCATTGTTTCACTGCCAAACAGTTACAAAATGTCAATAAAAAGAAGTAGAGACATATAAAACATTATTAAATAAAGTTAACATTGATCCTGCTAGGCTGCAAAACTAATACAAAGAACTTCCTCAAAGGATCACTTTTAGTCATGTAACTAGTATGAAAACTGAACCTTATTTTTTTAAAACTACTGATCATATGTATTTCAGGTACGTGGTATCCAGTATAAGAAACTATTATATGAATCAGACACAAATAATGGAAAATAAAACATAAAATATTCAATTAGTATTTGAGTTATGTCGACGGATACCTGTTGGAGCGCTCGTGACTCGAAATTATTGAAACTGGTGTTTCCTTGAACTTGAATTGCTTGAAATCAGATTGGTGCCACTTTGTTTCATGCATGTTAGAGTCAGATTTGCTTAAATTCTGTCCATGAATACACCAAAACTACATTAAATGTGACCAGATATTGACAAGTTTGTCTAACAGTGATAATGTAAAAACTGGAAGATACATCCAAAATACATTAATTTAAAGCAATACCTGTGCTTTACAAGCAGGAGAATCTCCTCTATGATGAAATGAGACTTCTCACACAGAAAATTTATTTGGAAAGCAGAACCAAGTTTTGTGGTTGAAAAACCAAATAGCATCACTCAGTTATATCAACTCCAAACTCAGAAGAAATACACTGTCCCTTTTTATTTGCGTCAGTAAATGTTATTTTCAACCATAATGGTTACCAAAAAAAGATGATTACATGAAGGTATGTTTGTTTTGTACTGCTGTTGACAATCTATGAAGTTCTTGAGACTTTTTTTGCTTTGACTAGTTTCAACCCACCCCTTTTGAGGTCTTTGGTAAAGTTATGCTTTTTGCATTTCTTTAAAACAAGAAAAATCATATCATAGCCTTTTTTCTCTATGAAAAAATTTAGAGTAAGAGGATAGTCTAATAAGACTTGTTGAATACTTATAAAAGAATTTTCATTTATCTCCCTCCAATGGCAATAGCGAAAATAGACCATTAAATATAACTCATTAGAAAAAATAAAAAATTTGACTTCAAATATAATTTTTTTTTCCAATTTTCAATCTATCAAATGCATTAATTATTTTGAGATTAATTTATATGCAAATATAAAGTAATCCTTTATACATACAATCAAATCACGTTATAACATAAATTTATTATGTCAGTCTCTAAAATATCCTTACAAATATTTCTATAATGAGCAGGTGTATGGATAAATAATTGTAC
>JBBPBT010000938.1:8343953-8399820 GCA_037974875.1 Cicer bijugum | reverse complement strand
AATAAATTTTATTTATTTATTAATTTAGATAATATTATACTATCTATTAAAGTTGACTAAATTAAAAAAAATTGATATATTTATTCAATTTTAATTACAATAATAAAATAAACTATTTTTATAATTAAAATTTTAGTTTTCATTAAAGTCGTAACAAAATAAAATCATTTTAAAATAACTCTGAAAGATAAAACTTAAAATTTTGATGGTGTTAAATTAAAATATACTCAAACTCATTTATAAATTAGACATCATTCAACTATAATTTAATTTAAAAACATGTTAATTTTCAAATGTATCATATAAATTTCTTTCTTTAATATTCAATTTATTTTAATAGTATATAAATTTTTTTTTCTTACGTAAAATATTATGTTGGAAATGATGGTATTTTAATGAAAACTTATTAGAAATAATGATTACATTTATGAGAGTGAGGAATATCATTCACTAGAATGATATATGAGGTAGAGGTATGAGACTTGGAGAGGGCTCCAAGGGGTACCCCAATTCTGTGAAGGAGGGAGAACACAAGCAAATGTACTACCACGCACGCACGCCGCTGTCTGACTCGGCCTTGGCTTTGTATTAATTTTTTTAGCATGTGACATTTAATTATTTATTTTAATTAATTAAATGTTGTATTATTTTTTTTAGCATGTGAAAAATAATTATTTATTTTAATTAATTAAATGCTTACGTTTTGTCTCTAATTGATATGTTAATTATGTAACTGCCCTCCACCGAATCAAACATTATTTATTTGATCCAGTCTTCCTTCCTGAATTTGTGATTCTATTTTTTGCCTGGTCAAAACCCTAATATTTGGTCTTATGTGTCTGTTATTGTCCGATCAAAAGTCAGAGTCAAAGCGCATGTCTTTGGGAGGTCTGCTATTTTTGAGCGTACGTTCTGAGGTCAGTTCCTAGAGCACGTTCTAATGGATCCTCTGATTCTTTTAGATCTAGTTGCGGATTTCCTCTATAAATAGAGAGTTCTCCTCAGTTGGAAAATCACACCCAAAACTCTTCGTATCTAAGGCTTTTCTCATTTGCCCTCTTTCTTACTTTTTCTTCTATTTCTTTCAAGTGGTCTTAGTGTCATATTACGAGTGGCAGTCATTCGACTGCCATATTGAGGATGTAATTCTAGAACGGTTTTCTATTGTGCAGTAGAATATCGATACAGAGTATCTGGACTGTTTTATTCTAGGGACTTCGTGGTTGATAGTTTGTCTTGCACAATTTGGGTAGTGCCTCGAAACGTCTTAAAGAGAGCGACCTAGTTCGCGACTCAACCCATTAATATTTTTCGGTGGCATTGTCATTTTTCTAAAGGTTTCTTAAACTTATGAAACAACAATTTTAAGACGATTTCGAACTACCATGTCTACCGACGAAATTACTGGGACATATTCTTCTGCTTCTGACTTCAACAAATTGTTTCTGTTTGAGGGCAATCACTTCAAACGATGGCAACAAAAGATGTTATTTTTTCTAACCACAAAAAAATTGTCAACGTTCTGAAGGATTACTTCCTGTTGTTCCAAAAAAAGTTGAAAAAATAGAAAAGGATAAGATAGCTTTTAAATTAACCCAATGGGAACATAATGATTACTTATGTAAGAATTATATTCTTAATGGACTTACTGATGATCTGTATGATTACTACAGTTCCAACGACAATACTGCTAAACAGGTTTGGGATGTTCTAAAGAAGAAATATGATAAAGAGGAAGCTGGAGCCAAAAAGTATGCTTTTAGCCGCTACCTCAAATATCAGATGACAGACCAGTGGAAGCTCAGTCTCATGAAATACAGAAAATTGCTCCCGAGATCATTTATGAAGATATATCTCTAAATGAACAGTTTCAAATTGTTGTTATTATTGACAAATTGCCCCCTATTTTGAAAGATTTTAAAAATTCTCTCAAACATAAAACAAAAGAACTTTTTCTAGAAATTTTGATAACTCGCCTTAGAATTGAGGAGGAATCTCGCAAACAAGACCAGAAAGATGAAGTTCTTCTTGTGGCAAATAACAAGAAAAAGAAATTCATCGGAGCAGTTCTGAAGCCAAACGACAAACAACTAAAGAATCAGAATCGTTCTTCAAAGAACAACAACAATAGTGGGAACCCTCCAAAGGTCCCAATTGCTAGACAGCACCCACCTCATAGAAATGGCCCTCTCCCCTTTCTCTGTTTCCACTGTGGGAAAGAGAGTCATATGGCACGCAAGTGCAGGAGCAAGCCAGGCCCTGCTAATCAGGCTAACATGACAAAAGAGCAATTCATTGCTATGATAACTGAGATCAACCTTGTTAGTGGATCATATAGGTGGTGGATAGACACTGGCGCCTCACGCCATGTCTGCTATGATTGTGCTATGTTTAAAACATACAATGCTGTTGAATATAAGAAAGTGTTGTTGGGAGATTCCCACACCACTAATGTTGTTGGTATAGAAGATGTGGAACTAATATTCACATCTAAAAAAACCTTAATTCTAAAGGATGTCATGCACACTCCAAAAATAAGGAAGAATCTGGTTTCTGTGTTTTTTCTCAATAAGGCATGGTTTACTCAGTCTATAGGGGCATATTTATACACCATTTCTAATAATAGTATTTTTGTGGGGAAAATATACGCTACTTATGACATGTTTAAATTGAATGTTGAAATGAATAAAATGTCTCCTTCTGCTTACATGTTGTGTGATTTTAATATTTGACATGCTAGACTTTGTCATATGAACAAACATGTGATTTCAAACTTAAGTAACTTAGGCTTAATTCCAAAGTTATCTCTAAATGATTTCAAAAAATGTGATTTTTACAGTCAAGCTAAAATAACAAAGAGATCATATAAATCAGTAGTTAGATAATCTGAACCCCTAGACTTAATACACTATGATATATGTGAACTTGATGGAACGCTAACCAGAAATGGAAATCGTTATTTCATAACTTTTATTGACGATTGCTCCGACTTTACTTTTGTATATCTGATGAAAAATAAAAGTGAAGTGTTTGACATGTTTAAGATCTTTGTAACTGAAATTGAAAATCAATTTAGTAAAAAGATTAAGAGGTTTCGTAGTGAAAGAGGAACAAAGTATGATTCCAATTTGTTTAATGAGTTTTATAAAACCCAAGGAATTATACATGAAACTATTGCACCATATTCACCTGAAATGAATGGCAAAGCTGAATGAAAGAATATAACTCTTACTGAACTTGTTGTTGCTATTATGCTTAACTCTGGTGTTGCATCTCACTGGTGGGGGAAAATTATTTTGAATGTTTGCTATGTTTTGAATAGAATTCCAAAATCTAAAAGCAAAATATCTTCTTATGAGATAATGAAGAAAATATAGTCCAACTTGTCTTATCTTCGAACATGGGGTTGTCTGGCCTATGTTAGAATCCCCGATCCGAAGCAAATTAAACTCGCATGTAGAGCCTATGAATGTCTATTCATAGGGTATGTTGTAAACAGTAAAGCGTATAGGTTTTATGACCTAAATGTGAAAGTGATAATGGAGTCAAATGATGTTGACTTCTATTAAATAAATTCCCTTTCAAATCGAGAAATAGTGGGGGCAGGAAACCTAGTCAAATTCTTGTGATAAGAAGCATTGAAAGCAACAAACAAGACGAAATAGAAACTCGAAGGAGTAAAAGAGTAAGAGTTGCTAAAGATTATGGACCATCATATATGGCCTATAATTTAGAAGAGGATCCTGCAAATCTTAAAGAAATCTTGTTATCATTGGATGCAGATATATGGCAAGAAGCTATAAACGATGAAATGGATTCTCTAGAGTCTAACAAGACCTGAAATTTAGTAGACTTTCCTCCTGGTTGCAAATCAATAGGTTGTAAATGGATTTTGAAAAATAAACTAATATCTGATGGATCTGTTGATAAATACAAGGCACCACTTGTAGCCAAAGGTTTTAGACAAAGAGAAAATATAGATTTCTTCGACACTTTTTCACCAGTCGCTAGACTAACATCCATTAGGGTGCTTATATCACTTGCGGCTATTCATAACCTGGTGATACACCAGATGAATGTTAAAACAATATTTTTAAATGGTGACTTGGACGAAGAAATTTATATGGAACAACGTGAAGATTTTGTAATTCATGGACAAGAAAACAAGGTCTGTAAGTTAGATAAATCTCTGTATGGTCTTAAACAAGCTCCTAAGCAATGACATGAAAAATTTGATAACTTGATTATGTCGAATGAGTTTAAAGTGAATGAAAATGACAAATATATTTATTACAAATATGAAAATAACATTTGCACTATCATGTGTCTCTATGTTGACGACTTACTCATATTTTGTTTAAACATTCATGTTGTAAATAAAGTGAAATCATTGATGAGTAACCACTTTGTTATGAAAGACCTAGGAGAAGCAAGTGTAATCCTTGGAATCAAGATTACTAGGTTAGAAAATGGAATCTCTTTGAATCAATCTCACTACGTTGAAAAGATTCTAAAGAAATATAATTACTTTGACTGTAAACCTGCTTGCACACCATATGATCCAAGTGTGAAACTTTTCAAGAACTCTGGTGAAGGTATTAGACAAACTGAGTATGCGAGCATCATTGGCAGTCTCAGGTATGTCACTGATTGCACTAGACCCGACATAGCCTACGTCGTGGGATTGTTCTATAGGTTTACTTGTAGACCTAGTATGGAGCATTTGCACGCTATCTAAATAGTCATGAGATACCTTAAAAGGACCATGAGTCTCGGATTACACTATCAAAGGTTTCCTGTCATCCTTGAAGGATACAACAATGTTGATTGGAACACCTTATCAGATGGCTATGTTTCCAAAGCAACCAGTGGCTATGTTTTCAATATATCTGGTGGTGCTGTATCATGGAAATCGAAGAAACAGATGATATTGGCTCAGTCCACTATGAAATCTGAAATGATAGCACTAGCTACTACTAGTGAAGAAGCAAATTGGTTGAGATACTTGCTCGCATAGATCATTTTGTGGGAAAAGCCATTGAAAGTTGTGTTGATCCACTGCGATAGTACCGCGGCTATTACAAAAATTGAGAATCGTTATTACAATGGTAAAAGAAGACAAATTCGTTGTAAGCACAACACAATTAGATAATTACTTTCTAAAGGAGCTGTTATAGTGGATCATGTACGCACTGATAAAAATTTAGTAGATCATTTGACGAAAGGATTAGCTAGAGAGAATGTTCTAAATACATCCAAAAGGATGAGACTATTGCTTATAGATAAATGAGTCACTTATGTTGGTAACCCGACTTAAAAGACTGGAGATCCCAAAAATTAGGTTCAATGGGTAATAACAAGTCATAGTGATATGAGATGAATATGTTATATAATATATGAGAGAAGCGTGATTACTGAAGCGATAAATGATGAGATAATAGAAACTCTTAATGAGATATATACTCTATGTGAAGTGGATTACCTAGCTATAGGAGTACTCGTGATAGAGTCACCTGTGTGAATGTGGAAGTGGGGGCTGCTTCCTATGGAATTTTGAGGCAGAATTCCTAGAGTGTTCACTGTACTAGGATACACGTGGATGACCCTAAATGCACGAACTTTTGGAATACACCCAATGAAAAGGTTGTATGTGGGTTTGATGTCAGAGATAGAGTTCAAGACTACGAGTCACTCTTGTTTAATCTGAATATTACTTGTTATGCAAAGGTTCAAGTGGAGAGACACCTTTGTTTATGCATAATCTTATAGAAGCGTTTGACACTATTCAAAAACCTATTTTTTTTTTTAAATTCAAGTATGGGATTGTTGGAAATGATGATGTTTTAATAGAAATTTATTGGAAATAATGATGACATTTATGAGAGCTAGTGTTGTTGTGAATTAGAAAAATGAAGAAGTTCTATATAAGAGGGATATTACTCACTAGTAGGATATATAAGGTGGAGGTATGGAGAGGGTCCCAAGGGGTACCCCAATTTTGTGAAGGAGGGAGAACGCAAACAAATAGACTACCACAAACGTGCGCACGTCGCCGCTGTCCGTCCGACTCGGTACGACCTTGGCCTTGGCTTCTTTGGCTTTGGCGTTGGCTACGTGGTGTATTAATTAAATGTTTGCGTTTTGTCTCTGAGTGATACATTAATTACGTACCTGCCCTCCACCAAGTCAACATTATTTATTTGATCCAGTCTTCTTTCCTAAATTCGTGCTTCTATTTTTTGCCCAGTCAAAACCCTAATATTTGGTCTTACATGTCTGTTATTGCCTGGTCAAAAGTCAGAATCAAAGCGCACGATTTTGGGAGGACCGCTATTTTTGACCGCACGTTTTGATGGATCCCCTGATTCTCTCATACCCAATTGCGGATTTCCTCTATAAATAGAGGGTTCTTGTCAGTTGGAAAATCACACCAAAAGCTCTTCGTATCTAAGACTTTTCTCACTTCTCCCCCTTCTTACTTTTTCTTCTATTTCTTTCAAGTGGTCTTAGTGCCATATTACGAGTGATTCGACTGCCATACTAAGGGTGTAATTCTATAACAATTTTCTACTGTGCAGTAGAACTCCAATACATAGTATTTGAGCTATTTTATCCTGGTGACTTTGTGGTTGATAGTCTCCCTTGCACAATTTGAACATTGTCTTAAAACGTCTTAAAGAGAGCGACCTAGTCCGCGACTCAACCCAATAATATTTTTCGGTGGCATTGTCATTTTTCTAAAGGTTTTTTAAACTTCTAAAACAACATATTATAGTTAAGGCTAAATTACATTCGTGGTCTCTTAACTTAATTTCAGGTAACGTTTTAGTCCTTTAACTTTTTCTTTTCCCGAGTTGATCCTTTATTTTAATTTTAAGTGACAATTTGATATTTTATGTTTTAAAATTTCAACAATGTGATCTTTTTTTATACAAAAATTCAAAAAAATCATTAAATTTTTCAACTAAAACCCATAAAATTAATAATCATCTTCAATATAATGCAAATTTTATCAAATCCATAACTTAAATATTCAAATACACTCATATTTCATCTCCAACGACATCAAATAAAGAATGAAAGTATGAGTTTATTTCAAGATTTAAGTTATGAATTTGATTAAATTTGTATTTTATTGAAAATTATAATGAATTTTATGGGTTTTGTTTGAAAAATTTGATGATTATTTTGAATTTTTGTATAAAAAAAGATAACATTGTTGACATTTTAAAATATAAAATATCAAATTGTCACTTAAAAGTAAAATAAATGACCAACTCAGAAAAAAAAAAGTTAAAAGACTAAATCGTTACCTGAAATTAAGTTAAGGGACCACGAATGTAATTTAGCCTATAATTAAACAACTTAATTTATCGTCTTACATAAAAATATTACATTCTAACCATTAAAAGACATATAATAATTTTAAAAATTGACAATATATAATAAATATTTTAGTGCTCGCAAAATTTCAAAATTTTAAAAGTATATGCAGTGGCCTAACATGCATATTATGATCAGGCAATTTATCAATTATAAGGACTCGTTCTTCTTGGAAAAAATAGACAGATTAACTGTTGTGAATTATCCAAGAAACATCTCCCATAAGAGGCCAATTATTAAAAATGTCTCTTCTTCAAATACGGAGACACTTTAACCCCACACTGTAATTTTATATATATCCTCTTTTTTTAAAAATTAATTAATATATTCTATATTAAAGATATATATTATCTTACTTTTTTTTTTTGTTTTAGAAGTTCGTAACTTTTACTCTACGATCACTTAAGAAATAAATTTTATTATTACAATTGGATTATCTATTACCTTTTAATTTTTTTTATTTTTACAAATAAATAATTGTTACTTTAATAACAATAATAATAAAAATATTATATTTAATAAAGAACAAAATACATCAAAATTAACACAGTTAAATAGATCTATTTTATTTTAACAACTCCATACTATTTTGCAAATAAATCTATATTATTTTAACAACTTAGTCCTATTTTGTAGATAAAGTAGAACCTCATGTGTAATTACGACAAAGTCTTTCCACCTCGTCACATATAGACACCGGAATAACCGTAGATTGTATTGCATAGTTAAGAAGGTTCATGATGCAACTTTGAGCCAAAGTTATGTGATATGCCAAAGAAAGAGAATTAGCGCTACAACAAACCAAAAAGAGCCAAACACTCTGAACTATTTTGGAGGTCCTGATGCAAGTACTTTTAGGCCCTAATAGTTCAACTCATCAACGTTGATTCGAAAAGCAAAATCTTCACTTTCTAACTCCTCGTGGAGCAAATTAATAGGCAGCATTTCAAACCTCTTAACAGGTGGTATATCCTCATTTGAAGACCTCTGTCCCTGAAAAATGTCCAGCTATCATAGTTAAAATAGAGATGTAGACTAGTAAAACTGCATGCATATGAATCACAATCCTTTTCAACCTCATGCACATTCTTTGTAGCATCAACACTTCTGATCGAATATGTATCTCAGTGTCAGACACCGACACGTGTGATACATTCAATTAAATCACTTTTTCAAGTTATTACAGGTATCGACATATAAGTGTCATGTCCATTTTTCATACTGCGCAATACATCTCTGAACAAAAACAGAGTAAACAACTTGAGCAATAACTCAGGTAGTAAAACAGCTCTCCATTAAAGGTGGGGGAGAGCAAGATTGAATGAATCCCCCTCCCATGTGTAGCAAGTTCCATAAAGAGCCAGAAGGTACAAAAGGAGAAGATAAAAAATTGTACTGGCACTTTTCATGATGAAAACTCTGTAATTATCATGAGAAATATAAAGTGCCATTTTCTATATCATTGCAAAAATTAGTTCTCGTGCTTATTTTGATGACAAAAATGTATACTTTTTAATAGTATGAAATAGAGTATGTATCTATTTTGAACTTCCAAATTTACATGTGAAATTACATTGGTTCTATTGTTCTATTTATACATCTAATAACTTCATGAAGAATATCCAGAACTTCAAATTGGTTATTCAACGAGACATTTTGCCAACAAATTAGTCTTCAAATTGACATCAAATCGGTCATTGAAATACCAAACTGGAGATACTATTTATCATCTAAGAACCAATTTTATAATGTGATATCTGGGGATTTTGGTAGAACTCATACGTTTAAGACTTTGTAGCAGCACCTTAATGTAGCAATAAATAGACTATTGTTTTAATCATCATATAAGAAAATGAAAAGAAAGGCTAGATGGATGACTGACCTTCTTCAAAACATAGACGAAATAGTGAAAGGTTTCACCAAAAGTAGTCCACTCAACAGACCAGCTGAAATCTGGTGCATTAAATATAGGACGCCGGAAATGTGGCTGCCATGAATTTTATGCAGATTAGGGTGAAGGCAGGGACCAATAAAAGACACACAACTAACAGTTCATGCTTCAAACCTGGCCAAAAGTTATTGAGATAAATATGCCATCTGGTTTCAAAACCCTGTGAACACCTTTCAACGTTGACATGACTTTGGACATAGTTTCCGGCTTCGGATTCCATGGGTCACCACTATCCACAAACAATACATCCTTCAAAATCAAAGTTAACATATTCACATTTAACCCTCAAGCTTAAAAAATGTAGGAATCATAAATTGTTAGTTTAGAGTGTCAAGCCAAAATTCCATTATAATTTACCATAGTCCCTTTCTCGATAACCAAATCAAAACACTCATCGTCAAAAGGTAGCTCTAGCATATCAGCTTGCATCACTTTTATGTCTAATCACAGAAATGCAAACACATAAAAAACAAAACACACACATACAAAACAAAACAAATGGGTAAAACAGAATGAGATCACAACAAAATTTATATTGATTTGATAGTCAATGAAACCATCATATACAAAACAAATTAATAATTCATAATATATCTACCAAAACACAAATGATACCGAATCATATACACCTTCTTTCCAACCCGGCAAAGTTGATGACATTTTTTTTCCTAGTATTATTAAGAATCTATGTATTATCGGTGAAGGTCTGATAACCAACTATGATAATTCTATTATATAGTTGTGTGCATACTTAAGCGCTAAGGTAAAATCCCCCGCTCCCTTGGGAGTAAAATCACTATGCGAAGGTATGAGACACTAACACGACAACGACACATGTGAATACAATCATTCACTTCCATTTTTACAAATTGTTATCGGTGCTTAAGTGTCAATGTAATGTCTGGTGTGTGTGTGTATGGGTCAATGCTTCATAGACAAAGTATAGTATCAACAACATAATAATTACAATAATTAGTAATTAATTTACTTTGATACTGTGGAATGGATTGTAAAATACTAGAAGGCAAGGTAAGCGAACCTTTGACT
The DNA here is from genome assembly GCA_037974875.1 of Cicer bijugum. Classification (NCBI taxonomy): domain Eukaryota; kingdom Viridiplantae; phylum Streptophyta; class Magnoliopsida; order Fabales; family Fabaceae; genus Cicer; species Cicer bijugum. The sequence continues at coordinate 8,389,439 of JBBPBT010000938.1, read as the reverse complement.
CCGTGAGAAAGCAAACGGTTTTGCATGTTGTGAACTGCAACATGTGAAAGGTCAATGCAAGTTATGTTGGTTGTTCCATCCTTGTACAACCCTTCACACATCTGTGAGTTTCCACATCCAAGCTCAAGAACCTGCAATCGCAATGCAATTTAATTCATGTCATCAATATTTCAACAACAATAATAAGAAGAAGAATACTAATTGATATTACATACAGATGAATGGGGTGTGAGATGGGGTTTAATGAGGTGGCGAAAATGGGAATAATCTTTGAACCACTCATATTTCTCTTCCTTAGAGAACCTCTCATCCCTGAGATAAAGTAAGCATTAAAACTTCGAGAAAATTAGGAAAAATAATAATAATGAAAATGTTCACTAGCCTTGATTAGTGGTTGTGATTACCAGTAGGAAGGATTAAGGTATGCCGATGCAGTTGAGGGTTCAGGTGTTGGTGTTGCCGTCGCCGTCGAGTGTCTATCGTCCATTATCCACTCGGAACCCTAGCGCCGGCGTACAAAACGGTGCTAATGCTGATTGCCACGCGTGCACTGAGTTAGTCAATTTAATTTTTTCATCAAAGTATGTTGTTTTAAATTATTCATCAAATTTAATAATTTAGTAAAAGATTTAAATATTGTATCGAGAGTAACGTAATCTGAACTATTTATTTTTTAAAATAAATAAAAAAATCTGATCATTTACTTTGTTATTTATTTTTATTTAATAATTATCTTGTAAAAATAATTAATTAATATTTATTTTTTACTAGACGTGTAAAATTATTTTACACGAAGACCAATAACTTTTTCTCTTGTCTTGAATATTATGTTTCTTTTGTTGACAAGTCGTCTTGAATATTAATTTTTTTCTTTTTGGACAAGTTCTTGAATATTAAGTTATTGTTCACCATAAAAAGTTGTTGTTCAACGTAATGAGCTAATTTTTGCTTTCTGAAATCCTTAAATAAAAGGTTTTTAAAACATCAATAATATTGTTTGGTCACGTATAAGTCTATTTCCACCTATAAGATTGGTGTCTATGACAACTCAGGGAAAGTTGTTTCGTTGGTGGTTTATTCTGCAACGACAAAGGTATTTTACAGTTTCGTTTTTCTGATTACTCTGGTATCTCTAACAACTAATGCAAGTATACAACAAAGTGAATTAATAGATTTCGGGGGAAGTCTTGCACTCACACAATCATAAATAAAAAGTGTTTGTACACTTAAAAATTAAGGTTTAATTTTATTTTTTTATCTTTAATTTATCAATTGTCTCATTTTTAAACGAGTTATTTTGATCTTTCACATTTATCTATTTTTTATTTTACAGTTTTCTATTTGTTTTTATTTTTATTTTTTGGTAATGTGACAATAATAGGGTGGACTTTTTGATGATTTACATAACAGGATGAAAATTATTTTACTTTAATTAAATTAAAAAAAATTGTATTTACTTAATTTAAAAACTTAAATTAAAATTCTAATTTCAAATTTGGTCTATTTTTCAATTATTACGAAGTTTCTATAAATTCTTCAATTATTTATACAGTCACACTATTATCATACACTAAACTTCCATTTCTAATTTTATTCGAGTTTAGAAAAAGACGACTTTAAAGCTCCGTCAAAATAAAATTCAAAGAAAATACAAGAAGATTTTGACTAAATACTTAAAAAACAATAGAAAGTACAACGATTCATAGAGAAATTTTCAGGAAATAACTCATTTTTTTAAGAAGAAAGAGAAAATCACTTAGGAGATATAGTCATGATTTTGTTTCAAATTCTGGTTCAAGTTCGGATTGATAGGATGACGAATATAAAATATATAGTTTGAATTTGAAATATTTAGACTCGAGAGCAAGAAATGAAGGATGGAATGAGAGGAAGGAGAAAAGAAGGATGAAGAAAGAGAATGAGAATAAAAGGAGGAAGAAGAAGGAGAAAAAAGAGATAAGGAAGAAAGAGAAATAAAATATGAAGAGGATGAATAATACTGTAGAATTTGATTGAAAGATATTCAGTTATAATGTTAGAAATTAAATTGATTCTTGTAGTTATTCAATCTGATATAAATATGTGCTTCATATTGAATATTAAATATTTTAATATTGTTATTTTTTCTTTTGATTAAATAAATATAATTTTGTTTTATTTAATTAATTAAAATAAAAAATTCATCATGTCACTACATCACCTAAAAAAATTGGAAAAAATACGCGTGGACCGAAAAATCAGAAAATGGTAAATGTGAAAGGCACATTTTAAACCAAGGGACCGAAATTATAAAATTGAAAATTAAAAAGTCAAAAGTAAAATTAAGTCAAAAATTAAATAAGAAACAATTTAATTATATCAATTAATTAATTTTATTTATTTATGTGTCCTTTAATATCTTACATTTTTGGAAAGTAAACTAATAAAATTCTAAACATAAAAGAGACATTTTTTTTAGATAAGATTATCTTAAAATACTTGTTTACTTTAAAACTAATTAATAACTTATTCGAATGTATTTTATAAAAATAACGACTCATAATAGTTGCAATTAAAGAGAGTATATTTAATGCTTAAACAAAAGAAACTTCTAAAGTTAAAACTATTGACCTTTTACCATCTAAAAATAAATTATAATTGATGACATTTACATTAGTGTGTTTTCTCGCATCTTCAACAAGAACAATAAATCATTCACTATCACATGCTAACAAATCATTTATTTCGATAAAAATAAATAATTTCATACATGTTATACACATAATATAACACAACTGTTCATATAAGTATTTTTAACATTAATTTTTTTTAAATAATTATAATTTAAACTCTTTTTTTTAATTGACATTGTTACTTCAAGACTCATAAAAGAGAGAAATCTTCCATGTTGAAAATTTTGTATTTAAATATTGTGCTCATATAAGTGTTTTTAGTAGATTTCTAACTTGAGAACAAAGTTGTTTAGTGGTGTATAATTTAATAGAACAAACAAATACAACTTAACGGATTGAATCGACAAAAATAAATTTAAAACACTTTATTTTCAGCTAAATTGAAAAAATTAAAAGAGTATTTTTGCCTAATTATTATACAGTTTAAAAGAAAATTATGAACATGTATTTAGTTTTATCATATATTATACCAAGGTGACATGTAATTATAATGTTATTATCTACAAATTACATACATTTATTCAAGGAACTATACAATATCTACATGACATTTAATAAATAATATATGACTCTTAATAAATTTATGTCCCTTTGTATAAAACTCTTTTTAAATTTCAACCATTAAGTATTTCTTATCAATATACCCTTCATTGTTTTACATCTTTTTATACAACCAAAAATAAATATTATCATGAGAACAAAAGCAAATCTCCCTCATAAAAATTAAATTTGTAAAATAACATTAATTGTCAATAAATCGGTAGTTGTAATTCAATTCGTAAAACAATAAGAAAAAAAATCCAAAATTATAAGGCTACCAAAATGGAGTGACATCACATGTGATTGCTGTTCGTAAATAAAATAAAATTGCACATGAAAATAATACTATATAAAATAAATGGAAAAACTGATGGTGAAAAGTAAGTATACCTTTTCCTTATTTAAGTTTCATAAAAATTGCAACATGGTAGAAGTAATTTTTTAATAAATAAAAAGAAAATAGCAAATGTTGAGTGACTATCCTCAAAAGGTCATAAAGAAATAAATGGCATGGCTGAAAATTTCCATTTGCATAGATGCTTCCTATCTTCATATTTGAATCACATCTATATCCTCCATATGAATTGCTGCATAAACTCTTCAATACAATAATCCTATTTGCTCCAACATTTATATCACAACAATAATTTCAGCACAAAAAATAAGGCTTAAAAGTATAGTATTGTATATAATCACAAAGGTATTTAATAATTTTCATTTCTAACCTTATCTGATTCCATAAGCAGGAGGCAGTTCCTAGGACTTTCTGAAGGAAGGTGATGGTGATGCAGGAGGCTTCAACTCCTCATACCTGAAAATTCATTTGCATAACATCATAATGTAACTATTATATAACTAAATAAATAAATACTGCCCCCAAAAAGAACATAAAACTGATATAGATCAAACTACCAATATTTTAATACAAATAATGTTAGGTTAGTTGAAGGAGTGAAGAATCTTTGGTAAAGAAAATGAGAAAAAATGAATGCAAGTTGAAAGCAGCTTACATTGTATAAGGTGAAAGTGGTCTTGACTTTGGTTCATGGAGATTCTGTCCATCATCATTTGGTTTATCTGCTACTGAAAGTTGAGCTGGTCCATTGTTTGATACTGTATCAATCTCAGGCACCACACCAACAGAAGATGTGGCTAGTGATGTAGTTGGTGCATTAGGAGATGGTGAACTAGGAGGCTTTAAATCAGGATATCTGCATGTATATATAGCAAATCAACACAAGAAAAAAGAAAACTTCAAAAGTTGGGATACCACAATAAAAGTGCTAGTTGTTGATAACAAGAATGAAATTGGACTTACACTTGGTAAGGAGATTTACTAGAATTTGAACCCTGAGAAGGATTCTTTTCAGCAACTGTAGATGGTGACACAGTGTCCACAGTTGTTGAGGCACTAAGAGGTTTGTCACTGGAACTACTTTGTCTTGGGCTAGGAGAAGTGGGAGGTTTCAAATCCTCATAGCTGCAAAACCAAAGTTTTAGATAAGAATAATAGTAATGTGTACTAATCAATGTTGTCAAATAGTAACTATAGTGCTATAGTATAGTGGAATTTAAACAAATCATTGTTGTTCTACAATATACTGTTTAGAGCAAACACAGTATTGTCAAATAGTCTCTATTACGGCGCTATAGTGTAGCAAACCTTGAACAAATCACTATTTTCTACGATCTATGATTGACAACACTGGTACAAACAAATCTGTGATTGACAACACTAATACTAACATATGATATCACCGCAAAGTTAGAGAATGGCTTACGCTGCATAAGGAGAAAGAGACTCCTTCCCCTTTGAGGAAGATGTTATCTCAGAAATGCCATCAATTCCTGTAATGCTCCTTGGAGTATCTGAAGAACTAGATGTTGGCACTGCATCAATGATCTCTATCTGTTTCCTGTCAATAGGCTTAGTTGGAGAAGGAGATGACGGTGGCTTTAAATCATCATAACTGAAAATTCATACACCAAATGAGTTATTATTTTTCCTCATTAAAAAGTTTACTTTCAACAAATATACTGCGGTATCCACATTAAAAAATTTACTGGCTTACACAGTATAAGGAGAAAGTGGCTGTTTCACCACTGGTTTAGGTTGTGCTGTTTCTTTCTGAGGGACAATGGTAGGTACTTCTGCCACAGCATTAGTAGAGGGACCTGGATCAGTGACAGCTGCAGTAGCTGGTTTCTGAATCATCCCAATAAAACAATTAATCAATTAATTAACAAGGTAGAATAGTATGTTGAACAATCCTTCTTTGTCAAGACTAAAACTGACAGCTTTGATTAAGTTCCATATATATACCTCAAAATGTATATTATATAAAAAGTACCTACCTTAGGCGAATAAACGTAAGGGCGTTGAGAAGGTATCTTTGCAAGAAGTTCTTCCATAGGTTTCAGTGGCGCAGTCGTCTCTGCGATGACTTCCACTACTTTACAATATGAAAGATCGCGATTCTTAGCCATGACTGCCATGAATTCAGCAACCTGCATTGAGTAAGTTATATTTGCACTTGGTTAGCACTAATACACAGCATTCACATACATCAACTAATACATATATTCTTATACATGAAAACATTTCATATGATAAGTACCTGAAGGTTTGAGACTTGACCCCCAAATAAAGTATCTTCAGTTGATAAGGTTACATTATGAGTTTCCTTGTAAGCATCAGTAGGCCTCTCCATGCCTCCAGGTCTCACTATCTGAAAAGAGTAACAATAATAAGATAATTAGGACCTCGCGCTTCGGCGTAATTAGTATCACAATGACTTACTGTGTAAGGAATTCCACTGGCTAGCAATGCTTCTTCTGCCTTCCTTTTCCAACACAGGACTCCCCAAAATAAACTATACAAGTAAAACTAAGCAATCAGTTGAAGTGCTTAATGATGTGAACTTGAGAATAATGAAACTACTGCTTGAGAAAGCTTTTCACACTCACTTGAGAATAGCTGCAGGAAAACCAAATTTGTTTGTTCCCAATGAAGTAACCAATATGAAATGATTTACTTTAGCAACAGTTGCTGCATGACAGAAAGAATGAACCAAAAAAAATTGTTTTCAACATTTAGGAATGTGTAAAACAAAAAGCACTGAAATTAACATAACCATAATGATTAATGAAAGGTTCATTTACCAGCATCAATTAGGTTTTTGGCGGCCTGGTAATCGATTCGAAAAGGTCCGGTTATGTCGAAAACTTCCTTTTCACTTGCACCAATGGTACATATAACAGTTGATGCATTCCCTAATGCTGATCCAATTTGATTTGGCTTCTCCAAATCACATTCCACAATTTCAAGCTTCTCTACAGCTGGGCTAAAAACCAAAAACATTCTGTTATCCAACACAGCAGTATTTTTTGTCAATGAGAAAAAACTTTCTTGGCTTACCTTCACTCCCTCCACTTGTAGCAGCATCAAGCTTCAATTGTTTAACACTCTGCAGATAATATTCATATCCTTAATACATATCCAATTATCCATTTTAAGAAGTTAATTATTAGTAATGTTACTTAGACTCTATTTGGTAACGTCAAACCGCTAGCTTATAGGGATAGTTAATAGGATATAAATTCATATGATCAAAATAGATTTTTTTTTTGGTAATGGTTTTCTCTCTCACATGCTTATAGTGTTTCTTGAGATGCTATTTTAATCATTGAAAAAAATTAATTAAAATGTATTTTTGGTATAGTTCAACTACTAATTTTATTAAACAATCTTCTAATTTATCTACTATAAACTATCATCTACCTTATTTTCTATCAACTAGCTTGTTTGCTATCAACAACCTTATACATCATTTACTGAATCACCCTAACCAAAAAATAACCTTTCTATATATGTAGATACCTGAACCAATGGACCAGCTCTCTGAGCATTCCTGACTCCAGCTCTGACTTTAAAACCAAGCTTTATTAGCTCCCTGGATGAAATGAAACTATCACTGATCAGCATTTTGCAAACAAAAAGTTACTAATATCTGAAAAGGTGAATTAAGTTGAGTGTGGAGTAATAAGAAATGTACCTAACAGTTCTTGAACCAACTTTGCCAGTGGCACCAGCAACAAATACCAAATTATCATCCTTGGAATCTGTTTTCTCAGGAAGCCCCTCAGCTACACTAGATTTTGTTGAGCCTTGAATGAAGATACATGTTTAACATAACATAACATTCACACAGTTCAATCACACAGAGAATAAATTATAAGAAACATATATTATTGTTGATATTATATATCACCTGAAGCTTGAGATCTTATGATATTGGCACGGATTCTGTTTTGGATGGGTGTTGTGGTGAAAGGGTAGGTCATGAAATGTGAGTATTTGGAAAGGTTGAGATGAGCAGAAGGTTTATGTGCAGCATGTCTATGTGTGAGAGAGGAAGGAATGGTAGTTGCTGTGACAGAGAAAACCTCCATTGATATGGCTTCAAAAATGAATGAATGATACTTTGGTGGGAAATAAATAAATAATATATGAAGTGGTGAATAATAAATAGTTTTGATGAAGTTAATAAGCTGTGTTATTAATATTATTATCCATTAGAATGTTCTCTCATTGGCAGAGGTGCCATCCTCTACTCAGCTATGTGTGGATATCATATCAAGGCCCTACCCCACACCACTTATGATTCCTAAACATTTGTCTTGTGGGTTATATAAGATTGGCCACCATTGATTCAAGTCTGCTCATCGAATTAAGTTTCATATATTATTATAGAATAATAAGTGTCCGTGATAATTTAAATGTAGGAATAAAATATTGAAAATTATGTAATTTATATTTTTAAATTAAAAAAATATATATGTTTTACTCAAATTTTATTTTTTATTTTCTTTTTTAATTATTTAACAAATAAACACTTATTAGCATGACGGTATTAATATTTGCTTTAAATACATTTAAACGAAAAAAAAAGGTTATTCACTTTATTTCTAAATTCTAATGTATAATACATTAAACTATAAACGAAATGTATAAGAAAATTTTATCATAAAAAATTTGTGGAGTACACATGGTTTATTTCAATCAAATATTGTAATTTATTCACAATTGAGTAATATTACTAAAATATAAATATAATATTATGACACTTTATGTAAAACAAAATACGATTCCTATTATGTTTTATATAACATTGTATTTATCTCAAAAGTAGTGTTATTTGTTAAGAGAAGTGTTATTTATTACAAATGATTTATATATGAATTGGACAAAGACACAAAAATAAGAGTTTGGACTAATAAATATTTGCTTTATTATAACATGAAAGAATAGATAATTATAATTTGTAAGTATCGGATGTTGTCATATATTGTTTTTTTTTCTTGCAAACTTCTCTAGTGATAATCAACATTTTCCAAATAATAATAGTGAAAAAAGCGTTTAATACTAATAACATATGAAATAAAAAAATTGTTATAAGAAAATGAGAAATGTTGAATGGTACACGAACGACAGCCGTAAGCCTGAAACCCACGTGGCAAAAAATTTCGCAGAACGAAGTATAAAGTTACGTCTACCCATGATAACCTGCCGGTCCAAACTCGTTTGATTTTGGCAGATATTCATCCAAACTCGTTTGATTTGGTGGAAAAATCCGTTTTAATTGAGTGCGGATGTGGATTTTTCCCGACATTAAAATTTAGGGACGGAACAGATATTATTGCAATTTTTAAATTATATATATATATTAACTAGATTTAGTATTTTTTTAAATATTAAAAATTACAATTTTATCTCTATAGAAAATATTTTTTAATTTTATTATAATAACAATAATTTTTAAATTTATAATTTTATATATATGAATGGGTGCGGATGCGAACAAAGATACTCTAACCCGTTGCAGGCATGAATGAGTACTTAAATTTTACATTCGCTATAAAAGAAGGGTGAATGCGGATTTTCTCCAATTAGTCGGTGTAGGTGTGGAGGAGGCGAAATCCAGTTCGCCCCACCTGATTGTCATGTCTAGTTATGCCTCTCATCTCTTTGCACTCTTCTTCTTATATCTTCCTCCATTAATCCGGATTTTGATTCCTTTCTCTTTTCTTAAATGCATTAATATGTTTTGACACCTTTAATTTATTATCAATTTGAGATATTGTTTTGGTTTTCTATTTTTTTTTTGTTGAAATTTGACAATGGTGTTATTTTGGAGGCTTTAATTTCTCGGTTGTTTTTGCAATTATCAATTTACTATGGTTAATTTTATTGTTTGTTAGAAATAATTAAGTCAAGCCTTTTGAAATAAAAAATAGAAGAGTTTAGACAAAGCAGTTGTAATATAGCTGAATAGCAAGAAATGTTACAATTGGACATCATAGATGCAAAAGGGATCTCATTTTATTCAATTGTTTGTATATTGATTCATTTACTTTTATGTGGCATTATTACATTACATGTGCTTTTTTTCTTCATTAAAACTTTTGCCTTCAAAGATTAAATTTTGTTTGAGAGGTAGATGGCATAAAAGATGAGGTGTAGAAGTTAAGAGACAATGAGATAAAAGATTGTCGAGGACTTCACAACACATGATGATACAATGGTTACTAGAGTAGATAAATATTAGTGGCTGCACAAAAATAAGCAATGAGAATATGACGATGACCGAATCAAAACACTAATCTCTACATTAAAAACAACAAAAAGTGGTTAATTTAAAATTCTTAGATACATCGGCAGTCCAACAAGGATAAGCATGACAATGTGGAAGGATAGTGTTTTTCCATTTAATTGATTGTCGTATTAAATAGCGGATAATGCATAATTAAATGCATGAATTCTTGTTTTTGACTGATTTAGGTCAAACAATACTTTTCGAAAGCCTTGTATAGTTAGAAAATTAGGTTTTTATTTTAAACAAAAATTGCATATAAAAGACTTCTAGATAAGGTGTTGGGATTTTCACCTTTTTACACATTCTCGGAGCTCTTTTAAATGAGTTAAAATCATCCTAGTATTTTTATTTATTGTTTCTATTATTATAATTTTAAAGAGTTTTTTAGTTGTATAAAAATATTTGAGTCTATAATAAATATTATAATGTTATATTTTATATTATTCAAATTTTGGTAATAGAAAAAATACTTAATTATAATATTGGTCTCTTTATTTTCATCATCCCTCTATTTAAAAATTTAATAGTTTTGATTTTTTTTATGATTTTTTTAATTGAAAATTGGTGATTTGATATTTATTAAATATGTGGTTAGTAAATAGATGATGTTGAATAACTAATACTTAAAAATTTGCAATAAAATTTTATAAAGACACCGTGTTGAAATTATTGATTGATTTATTCATATAATTTAATTAATAAGATATAAATAATTAATATATTTAAATAATTATATACTTTGAGATTGTATGCTATTTTATTTTAATTATATTAAATTATTATTTTTAATTAAAGTAAAAAAAATACTAAAACTGTTAAATATATAAATAACAAATTAATTTTATAAATAAATAAAAATAACAGAAATAAAACTACAATTAAATATAAAAAAATAGTAATATGATAAATAAAGAAGATTCTGACCATTTTTTGGATTTTTATTTTTTGATGCAAAGGATACTATTTCTCCTAGCATCTTACCCAATACCAAGACTCAATATTCCAATTTGACACATCTAACATGTTTATTAGTCTAACAAAAGATAAAGGAATAGGATACCGATCAATGGTTTGAACTTTGAACTCGTTTGACCTGTATAATTAAAAAGTTATTTTTAATTTAAATTGATAAAAATTAGATGGATCGAAAATAATATAATTATTAATTCATAATTAAATTTCTTAAACATTTAATTATAAGTTTGATCTTTAATTGGTGCATTTCAAAAAACATTTATTAATTTTAGGATGTTATTTTTTTTACTAAATAAATATATAATTATTTTTTTAAATTAATAAAGTACATTGAATATAAACAATACAAATTCAAAATCACTAAAAATTAAAATGATTAATTTATGAATAAATTTATAATATTTAAATTATTACTAATATAAAAGAGAAGAAATAAAAGTTTATAAATGTGACAAATTTAAAATGTTTGAAGTATCGATATAGATTTATGACAATAGCGACATCAAAGTTAATTTTGTAACTAAAAATTTATTAAAAAGAAAGAAAAACAAATGTGAGACATAAACTAATTCATGAAATAAAATAAAAAAGACAAAAATTCCTTAAATTATCCAGATTTTTTAACTACTGGACATAAATTATATAATATATGTCTTTTTACATATTCTTTCTTTTTGTCTTACAAATCACCTTCGTAAAAGACTATTCACCAGCAGGAGAACAATTTGTTGCTTTTGTGTTATATGTATGATTTGTTTCACTGACATCTCAATTTTTTTAAAAAAATTCTGCAATATCTTCAAGTCCTAAACAATTATGGGATGTAACTTTATGTTCGAATTGAAACATGATTTTCAACATAATAATATCGACATTTGTTAGTTTAAATAAGACTTAAGGACACTTGTAATCTAAATTATCTTTATTAACAATAACATTTGGATATGTCATATCCGACATCATAGAATTTGAGTTAACTTCCAAATCTGAAGAGAGTTGATCGTTTTGAATAGAGTTATTAAAACGGACTAGCCTATATGGGTCGTCTTGCACAACCCACAAAAAACATAGGTTCAAACTTAATAATTTCAGCTCAAATTTTAATATGGTTTTTTGGCCCAGTTCGATTAAACATATTGCCAATTCGAACTAGCCCGTGTAGGTATAGGGCAGCTAGCACAATCAATTTAAAAAAATGGTAAAAATTGGGCCAAAGACTCGAAAAAAGTTGGTTCAAACAATATTCAATTCACTTACCAATCCATGATCCAATCTTAACACTCATTTAAATTAAACTAGATATCGATTTATAATTTACATTCATTCAAATTATTTCCTTATTAATGTATTTATAGTATACTATAAAAAAAATGGACATGAAAAAAAAATTTAAAATTAAAAGAGTTGCAAACAAATTTAAAAACAATTATAAAAAGAATGTTATAGAAAATATGCGAAATTTCCGCTCAATTTGCAACTCGCCCAGGACCAGACTCAAGTACTATTGTTCAACTTGTATTAAAATAGAGCTTTTTGGACCGACAAAAAAAGCATAAAACCAGTTAGAGCCGACCCTAAACAACGCAGGTAGCCCATTTTGATAGGTCTTATTTTAAAATATTGTTCTCCTCAAATACTATATTACTCAAAGAATCATCAATACTCATATATAATAATCGTTGATAATTCTCTTGTAGATAATTTGTATTAGTTGAATTAAATAAAGAGGAAAATACACTAATTAAAAATACTATTAAATACTAATTTTAGTAAGAATATTTTCTTAATAAATATATTACTAATTTTAATCTACATCATAAAAGGTAATTTATCTCGTAATTAAATTAAACTATAATATTATACATCAGAATCAATATATATATATATATATTATATATTATATGTTTAATTAATTCGATTTTTTTTATTTTTGTAGTATCTATCTAATCAAACTTATATAACTTCGACGTGAATATTATTCAAATGTTTTTAAATTTAAAATATAGCTGTTAAAACACATTTATAGACAGAAAGAAGTCCGACAAATTGTTTAAATGAATTTGAGGGTTTCATTTAATTTTGAGATAAATTACTTTTTATTGAGGTAGACTAAAATTAATAATATATTTGTCAAGAAAACAGGCTTATTAAAATGAGTATTTAATAGTAACAGTTACTTTTGAATAATATAGAAGTAGTTAACTTTGGAGTTTTTTGTACTAATAAAATAATAAAGAACAAACAATAAAAAAGCATCCCCACAACAGAACCAAACAGAGCAAGAGCGTTGTCTTTTTCTTGACTGTATCTCCAATGGCTTTCTCCACACACCTTTGCCGTCTCCCCGCCACTCGGATTGACGTCCCTCTCCCGGAGAGACTCCGCTGCCGTAAATTCTTCTCAGTTCGTTGTTCCACTGACTCCAATTTCGATCCAAAGCTGTTCCGAAAGAACCTCACCAGGAGTGACAATTATAACCGCAAAGGCTTTGGACGTAAAGAAGAGACCCTCCAACTCATGAATCGCGAGTACACCAGTATGTTATCTTTCTTCTTTCCTTCCAAGTCAAAACAATTTCCCTTTTATTTTATTTATTTATTTTAACTCAGCAATTATTTGATTTCTGTCTCCCGAAGCAATTTCTCATGGGAATTCGGCTGAAAAATTAATGTTTAGCTTCTTTGTATATGCTTATGAATCCTGTACTTCAAAAGTGTGTTACTTTCTAGTTGGGCATGTGTTTTTTTTTTTGGCTACATAGGATAAATTTTGATTACTTAATTTTTGTTATTTAATTGATTTGTGACATGATTTTCTTCTATTTGCATGGATATTGAGCTCAAAGTTACTGTTAAGCTTCTTTAGGTTTGGCTTCTGCTAATAGGTTTAGGTCTGTTTGGATAAACCACTTAATTAAGAAGTTATCATATGAGTGTTTATGTATAATCTATTTCTATAACAAAAGTTAAAGTAAAGTCAAACTCTTTTCAAATAAGTTATCCTGGAGAGTTAATGGACATGTCATATGCTGATTTCATAAGCTTTCTCAAACAGTCTCACATGTGCTTATGCTAGTAGATAAGCTAAAATAAGTCAATTCAAACATACGTTGTTCACTGTGTTTGTTTTCCAGTGAATATTGATTTTGTGTGTAATTTCAGGTAACATCATTAAGACTTTGAAGGAAAATGGGTTTGAGTATACATGGGGTAATGTCACTGTGATGCTAGCTGAATCCTTTGGATTTTGTTGGGGAGTTGAGAGAGCTGTTCAAATTGCATATGAGGCCAGAAAACAGTTTCCTAATGACAAAATTTGGATTACCAATGAAATCATCCACAACCCAACTGTTAATAAGGTATATATATACATTTCATAACCACCTTCAATGATCTCTGAATTGTTAATTGATTGTTGTGTAAATCAGTTGATGAAGTTGGTAAAAACTTATTAATGTTCTGAACTCGATCATTTCCGTGTTTATTTGCACATGCCATTACATATTGTGTTTGTACTTCGTACCAACATGGTTTGACAAAAACAGTAGATATTTGGGCCCATTGAGTCATTAATCATTTGGTTGGGGGTTCAATCCATGGCCGGTATGTATGAAAAAACATATGATGGATGTGGTCAATCCTTAAATAGATCTCAGTTACCTCATGTGATTAGTCTATGCAGTTGTACGCAGTGCATGTCTTGGTTTACCAAAAAAAACATGTGTTGATTGTTGAGCTTGATAAATTATTGATGCAGCGACTAGAGGAGATGGAAGTGCAAACTATTCCTATTGGAGAAGGAAAGAAACAATTTGAGGTTGTCAACAAGGGTGATGTTGTCATATTGCCTGCTTTTGGAGCTGCAGTGGATGAGATGTTGACTTTGAGTGAGAAAAGTGTTCAAATCGTTGATACTACTTGTCCTTGGGTTTCAAAGGTAGCTATAAGTAAGGATATATGGTTTTCTTTTTTGTTCGATTGTGTCTGTTCAGTTCATATATCAATATGCGCCAATGATACTGAGATTATTTCTTCGATGAATTGTTTTTAAGGTATGGAATGTTGTCGAAAAGCACAAAAAAGGAGATTATACCTCGATAATTCATGGTAAATATGCTCATGAGGAAACAGTAGCAACTGCGTCGTTTGCTGCAAAGTACATAATTGTAAAAAATATGGCAGAGGTTTGTTCTAACTTGCTGCTAGTAGTCAATTTTATGTTCATTGAATGCTTTGACTTGAAGAAATTTGTTGTAATTTTTGCAATACATACAAACTTATCCAGGCTGAATATGTCTGCGACTATATCCTTGGTGGTGAACTTAATGGATCCAGCTCAACCAGGGATGCGTTTTTCGAGGTGCAACTTTTGTCCTGGGATTGATTCTTGCTTTCAAAATCTTGTAGTCTTCGATATCGTGATTGTTTATATTTCTTGTACAGAAATTCAAATATGCAGTTTCTAAGGGATTTGATCCAGACAATGACCTCATAAAACTTGGCATTGCAAATCAGACAACAATGCTCAAAGGAGAGACTGAAGAGATCGGTTAGCTTTTTTTTTTTTTTTTTGGAGTTAGAGGCAGATGGATTCTCATGTGCTCTATTCATAAATTTGAAGTAATTGTGACGTGTATTTTGCTGATTGGTTCACAGGGAAACTAGTGGAGAGGACTATGATGCGCAAATTTGGCGTGGAAAATGTTAATGAGCACTTCATAAGCTTCAATACAATTTGTGATGCTACTCAGGTATTGTCACTTCTCTAGTTCTTGACGTGCTTTCTTCTTTTAGATAAAATGTGATTGCAGTTCTTGTTAATCCAGTTATTAAGTTTGCACTCTTATGCATTATATATATTTTTGCCAGTTTGCATTCTACATATGCCTTCATTCTAATTAAACAGTTGTATTGAATTTCCTTTCAGGAGCGCCAAGACGCTATTTACAAGCTGGTAGAGAAAGATATGGATCTTATGTTAGTAATTGGTGGTTGGAACTCGAGCAATACATCACACTTGCAAGAGATAGCTGAGGAACGCGGAATTCCTTCTTACTGGATTGACAGTGAGCAGAGAATTGGTCCAGGAAACAGAATAGCATACAAGTTGAATGTAAGCATCAATAAAAGATTTTATACATCATCAATCGTTGTTAGCTCTTTTTCACTATTAGTAATAATGTTTTATGTTTCATATTTTCATCTTTCAGCACGGCGAGCTTGTCGAGAAAGAAAACTGGCTACCAAAGGGTCCATTAAAGATTGGTGTAACATCTGGTGCATCAACACCAGACAAGGTATTTTGTCTTGCCTTGCGTGTGAAGTGATAATATCCAATTCAAGTTCGTTTAATAACATTTTGCATCATTGGATTTCATGCAGGCCGTGGAAGATGTGCTCATCAAGGTGTTTGATTTAAAGAGAGAAGAAGCATTACAACTCGCATAAAGTAGTTCCGCATACATACATTATTAAATGTATAAATAACAGGAGGGACTTGAATTACAGGATTTGTTACTGTTCAAATTTATCAATGAGAAACCTCAATGTTAAATTAAATAAATTCTTCCGATTGCTGCCGTTTTGGTAGTGTTTAGTATAAGTTGTCATCATAGATCAATCTATTAGCACCAAGTTATCCATGCATTTGTGAACATTGATGGCATTATCATCATTTGAATGGAAACAAGAATAGTTCAATACAATTAAAAGAGAAGCGATCTTTATGAAGTTGCAACTGCAAACTTAACATTAGCAATTATACTTTTGACTTCCCTAAATGTGGGGCAAAAATAACACAAGACATACGAGCTTTGGTATCTGCCCCAATTAAATAAATAAAAATATACATGAGATGATTTTAGTATCTAAAAAATGTATAATGGGCTGATCTGCAAAAGTTTTGTTGATTCACAAAGCCAACAAAGATAATTACTGAGCATCATCCCATCCATGGCATTCAATTTGCATGTTTGTATGTCAAAGTACTCTGTCATCATTGGTATTCAATCCATAGTATAAGTAGCTATGATCCAATTGAAGAGTCTTTAGTTCCCAGTCACCTTGAAGTCTCAAAAGCTATAAGCTAGCTAACCAGTACCTTGAAGGTCCATCATATCTCAGTTCACCAAGAAGTAAATTAATACTTTAACATATAACAATTGAACATGGAAAGAGCAACTTAGATACCAGTAAAAACGGCCTACAAGCTTTGTATAAAAATACTGATAAAATTCCTGAACATGCACGGCTTGAAGGAAACTGGAACATGATTTGGAAGCTTGTTGTGGCAGTAAAAGTCAAGCCCTTCTGCTGTGACGAGGTCTGATTTATAGCACGTGGTCGTGATGTTCTATTAGCGAGTCAAGTTTAAATTTGTTGAGAGGCAAATTAATAGGGTTGCTCATAGCCTTAATTATTTATTTGCTCCTCCTTGTATTTCTCATATGGATGAAATGAAGTAGCCATATTTTTCCTTACAATAAAAATCCGGAATACAAAGACTCGTTTTTTGCATTATATCAACTTTTCTTATTATAAACACATCTACCAAATACTACTTTGATTTATATAGTTTAACTATAACCATTTTCTATGTGAGATCAGATGTCTTGACGTCTATTTTGACTTTAAAAAAAAACCAAAATTATGACCTCATTCTTTCTACTTAGGGATAAAGTAGGAATTAATGATGACCACTACAAATTAGTGGTAAGAATAACATATTCTCAAAGACAGATGTAAAAAATGTCATTAATATCACTTTAATTAATAAAAAAACTAACAATGACGCTACAGCTTGTCAAGACAACAGAAAAGAAAAAATAGCTTCATTAAGCCACTGCGACTCCATCAAGTCATCGGCTAATTTCACTTTTCTATGATATCTTCTTCGTCCACTAGAGCATACCATTCAGGCCACTGCTTCGTGTTGCTCAGCCTGTAGTTCAGGAGAAGTTCCTCATCTTGAAGAGCCCTAGTTGCTACCAAAACAACAGTTTTCAGAGTAGGAACATGTGATTCACTATTTCTTGGAACTCTAGATTTGAACCAAAAACTGCCAAATTTCTTCATATTTACTTCTACATTTCCGTATAATATATTAGGAATGTAAGCTCTCATGTTGTTTTCAATCAATGGAAAGTCATAAGGGCAAATCATGACATTTGGAAGCATCCCTTTCGGAGGGTGATTAGCAAAATGTGCCAAGGCTAATGGATTTCTACGCTCGAGTGCGTCGTCACTATTATCTACTTGAGACCCTTCCTCAGCTACTACCATATCAGTCTTGTTATCTACCATTTTTCTACCATTCCATAGTTCTTTCTCGTCACCTCCACGACCCCAAGGTTGGGCGTCGATGACAGTTCCATCATGTCTTGTAATTAAATAGGGGTTCTGCTCATCAAGATATCCAGGAATATAATGATGATATGCTGGAGAATAGATTACACCAGGATACAAGGCTAGCACGGCGCCAACATCTACTACACCATCTAAAAATAGACCTTGGCCGGCTTCCTTGTGAGATATTTGGGAAGGTTTAACATCGAGCTTGAAGCCAAATCCATCCTTTAATTTCTGAGAAAGTTCGGCTTGACTTATTGATCTTTGTTTAGGGACAGCTGCACAACCTATCAATAGCATATGAATAGAGTAAATATAACAGTTATAAAATTTGACAATAACATTTCATAGTTGCTATAGAATAGGTTATATTTCTATTCAACCCTGGATCAAAAGGAAGAGAAACAGTATGAGATGAACAAGAAATAGTGAGCAAAAAATGTTTCTAAAGGACAAGTAAAACAAAGAAAAAATTTAAACAGAAAATTCATCAGGACAGTTAGTTGGTGTGTCACACAATCACACCTACCATTGGCAGAAATAAGCTCACTATGTTGAGGTGAAACGTTTGTTTGTTGAGAGAACTCAAAGAAGTCGTCATTCACCATCTTTTTAGTTGGAAGAAGAACTTCATCCATAAACGTGCAAAATGTTTTAATTTGAGAATGAATATTTTCTTGTACTTGCATTTGTTGATCAGCAACAGAGGCTTTACTGGCCATTTCAATAATCTCTTCTGCATCTGTTTCACTAGCATTCTTCCCCAATAGATTGTAGCTGGAGATTCAAGTCTTTGCATGAGCAAAACATGTTACGATGTTAACATGGAAAAGAATCATATACACAACAACATTGAAAAAATATGCATCAAGTTTATATAAACCTACAATAACATCAAACAGATTACAAATTATCTGTGAAATCTTAAAATGAAGAGCCGACAAGAGTCAATCTTCATTGTAAGACGTAATCAAGCTCAAAAGACAATCAGAGTTGATCATTATTATATTCAATAACATCATAAGGGATATCCAATAGTTCTATAAAGGGGCAAACTTCAGCTGGGAAGGATCTAGGGAATGGTCAGATTGTTTGTGGATCAATGATCATAACATTCTGATGTGGTTGAAACTTAGGGGGGTTCCTCGGTTATAAACATCAAAAATTCGGAATGGTTTTTTGTATTTCATGTTGCCTTGCGTAGCTGCTAAACTGAGGCATATACAGTTGAGTTTAACAGACGGGGATTGAGTGTGGCTGCAACTTCAATAGAAGACAAGATGTGTTCCAGGTGGTTCTTCTAAAAGAGTATGAAGGATCCTAACCAGCTGCTGTAGAAGAACTACCAATTTACAACCCTTATGTAACAGCAAAGCCTACCAACTCTTCATGCTATTCGTTGCAGTAGAATCAACCGTGAGAAACAGGAGCAGTTAGAGCACTCGGCCAAATGCGGTCAAGTAGATGCCATTTGGGAACCGGTTGACCACTTCTACAAATTCCATCTAGAGTTTGAGCTTGAGGACAGGTTCAAAGCCGAGAAGAGTAATATTAGAGAAGTGGTGATGTGGATGCTTTTGTTGGACAGCAATATTAGAAAATGAAGGCAGCAGCTGAATCAGATTTTTTTTTTTCGTTAATTGTTTTATTTTTGTTTCCTTTATAGGTTAAATTATAATCAGCATAGTCCTTTAATTGATTAAACTCTTATAATTTGGGATCTATTTCCTTGTAAGTCAGGATCCTAACATTCATGATCTCTTTCCTTTATTATTAACAGTCTTTGAAAAAACTATATTTAATAAAAAAATCAATCAAGTATTCTTTCATTTTTAGTATCCTTAGAAGGGACTCTGTCAAGGACAATTCCACTTCACTGCATTCACCGTATGTCTATCACAAGGACTCTTCTATGTCTAGACTTGTGACTATAGTCCTACACAAAGGTTCATATCACATTCTTAATATTAAAGAAAGCATATACCACTGATTGTCTGTGTTGGAACTTGGAAGTAACAGTCTGATAGGACACTAGATATTGGGCCTTGGCCCAAAAGATAAGTTGATTAGAGAATAAGAGTTAGTATATTCACTGACTTTATGGAATTTGGTTACAGATTTCTGTTATAAAAGAGAGGGAAGGGTAGTTAGAAAATCATTCAGAAATATAGTAACAAAATAGTTAGGAGAATATTTCTCTGAATTAGGAGCAGTTGTGCTCTGGTTTAGGAGTTCTTAGAACTCTGGTTTAGTTCCTTTTCTGCATTTTTAGATTTCCAACATGGTAAGAGTTTCAGAGCTCATAAATTTCAGTCAATAAAATTCTGGTTTCTATCACAGTCATTATACTTTTTTCAATATAGGGCAACAAGTCGAAGTTTTATAATTAGTAGCAGCTTGACGTGGCAGCTAAGTTTTTGGAAAACAAATTAGTATCTACATAGAAGACCGTCGCCGAAGACATCACACACCGTTGACTATATTGGAGGCATCTGAACATTTTTTAATAAAAGGAAGCTGCTAGTGCTAGCTGAGCCACCTTTGAGTGTTACTATAAGTAGGGGTGTAATTAGTAAACTTGTAATTTTGCATTGAACCATTCTCAGTAATAAGCAAATTTGTGGCTCTTCATTTATATCTCTCTTTAAAGTATCATAAAAGTGACAGTGAGGTGATTAAGAGAGAAGGAAATTTAGAGTTTGAGTTTATCAAAAACATTGGCTCATTCAATAAACAAAGTACAAACAGCACTTTGTTGCATTAACACGGCAGAAAATATAAATAAAAAATAAATACATTGCTGAAAAAAAACAAAAAGAGAGGCAAGTTTAATTCACCCTTAATTATTAAATACAGAGACAAAATAATACTTACCTTGTATAAAGGAACAAACGATTAAGATCAGCTTCAAACTGTAGTTGTCTTGGATCCCTAGCAAAAGTGGGACTTCTTGCAAGGGTTTTCACAGCCTGGAAACAAAATTTAAACCAAGATTTTTGTGATAAACTTCACAGGATGCACAATAGGTAAAAATTAAACTTTAAGTTAGCATAAAACCATGGAGAATTGCTAAAACATTAAAACTGCAAGCATAACCTGCAATAAATAAAGATATAAGACTTCAAAAATATAGGTTTCTTCTAGTACACTGGATTCTAATCTACTGGCCGGAAAAAAAAAAGATATTATGCTCCGATTGAACTTTGTCACTCGGTCAAGACCGCAAGTCATTTATCAAGGCAACAAGATTAAAACTTCATTTTTTTAAATTGTTGTCATTTTCCATATTTTGTACTTTTACTAAATGAATAATAATAACTTACACATATCTTGACATATTAACAGCAAAAAAGTATTCACTTTTCAATTCATACACAACATTAGAAGATACCTCTTGAAATTTCTGAAATAGAAAAGCCATCTGATTTGGAGGAAAAGGAAGCTCTTATTGACAAGCACACATGGTTTTCAAGCACATTGAGTTTTAGACGCTGGAAATGTACTGCCAGATAAGAGTGGCTCAAAATCAGTTATAAAATGGTTACTTGAGTAAGAAAATAAGTGACATCAGCAGAAAAATTATTTGTGTTATATAAATATAGGGATAGCTCAAGTGGAAAGAAATAAACCGAAATAACAATGACAAAAATAAGTTAACTATACTTGTATGTGGAAACAAGACATTTCTATAAACATCTTCTAAGCAACCTATCAGTATGACAAACTCACAAACCTCTTTAATAACCCTTTTCTCTATTGATACAATTAAACTCCCACTTGTGTTGTCAAATAGTGATATAGGCATAGCATAGCGGAATTTGAAAAAATCACTATAGTTCCGTGATACGCAATTTAGTATAAAGTGTTGTCAAAACGGCTATATCAGTGCTATAGCACTTCAGTGTACCAAATTTTGGACAAAACGCTATTTTCCATGATGCAACATTGCTGCTGCTTGCTACAACTCAAACATTTTGAATTACTGGAATTGTTGTTGATGCATTAACAATAGGTTACTCAATCAGTGGAATTTGTTTCTAACAAATGCAGGGTAAGACTGCCTAGTACCTACCACATAATTACAATGAGTTTGACCCTTCCCTTGACCCGATTATGAAGGAAGCTCCATAGTGTCATGTTTCCATATCTTAACTCTCCCAAATTCAACAGCACAAAAAAAAAATCCCATCACAATGACAGCCTTGTTGAAGTGAGTACTTATAACTTGCACTATGTATTAGGAGGCCTAGGGAAGAAAAATTGATTGCCATAAACTCTTGAACAATGATTGCATTTAGTTAAATTATTTAAATCACTTCAATTGAGAGAATATTTATTCCAAACTCATTCTCACTCACCCACTTCCGTCTTCCCTTCCCCACTATTCCCTCCTCTGTATGTCTACTCCCTCGGTCCTGATATATGAGCGGAAATGTGTCAAAGAAAGTTGGTGTTTGGATTGACTCATTTGAACTTGCCTACTCATATAAGCACTTGTGAGACTATTTGGAAAAGTTTATAGTAACAGCTTACGACATGTTCACAAGTTGTTTTCAGCAAATTTTCATAAGCTAACCAGGATAGCTTATGAAAATAGCTTCTAACTTATATATAAAAACAATTTGACTTTATTTTACATTGTGTTAAAAAAGTAGCTTATACATAAGTGTTTATGCTATAAGTTGTTTATCCAAACAGGGCCTATTCCAAAATTTGAATCAAATATATCAACTATCTTTGGCCCATTTTTGCTTATATTACGGGGGATAGGGGTGGGAATAGGCCAGGCCAGGCTAGGCTTTGAAAGGCCTGAGCCTGGCCTACGATTTATTTTTTCGGCCTACGGCCTATCATAGGCTTTTTTTTCGGCCTAAGCCTGGCCTTTTTAATAGTTTGGCCTGGCCTGGAAGCCTTTTTAAAAGCCTTTTTAAACGAATTCATTATTATTTCTTAAACAAATAAGGAATAACTAATAAGTGATTGACTAATTGAACGGTTACCGAATATAAAACGACTACCAAATATAGAACTGCTACCGAATATGGAACGACTACAGAATATGGAATGATTAGTAAGTGATTGCTTAATTGATAGAATTTAAAATAGAAAATAATATTATTAATATAATAATAAAAAATAATATTAATAAATAATAAATATATATAGGCCGGCCTGTTAGGCCTAACAGGCTTTTTTATAAGCCTGAGCCTGACCTATTTAAATAAATAGGCTTTAAAAACAGCATGAGCCTAGCCTTTTTATTAAATAGGCCAGGCCAGGCCAGGCCAGGCCATAAGTAGGCCAGGTCATAGGCCCCTACGGACGGCCTAGCCTATTCCCATCCCTAACGGGGGACTGATGGAACATTTCATCTTTATTCATCGTCAATGAAGTGTCATCATAAAATTCACACAATTCAAAACCTAACACTTCAGCAAAATGAATCCAATGTGATTCGCCTAAAACAATATCAGTATTATTGCTCTGAAACCACATTCATTAAAAACAACATTTTCAGCTTTTGTACTTGGTAATGGTCTAATGGATGTAGATAAATAAAAATACAAACCCAATTTATATAATTAAAAAAAAAAATCAACAGCATGGACAGTAAGAACATTACAACAAATTTAAGAAGTAAAAGTTAAAAACACAAAGTTGCATAATTTAAACACAAAGTTAGAACAAGTGAGAATCTATTTTTGAAGAGGGTGAAAGTCTTGCATGCATCGGCAGCATTCATGCAAGAATTCAACAACATACAATATATGCAGAATTTGAAACAAAGGAAAACAATCACCATCCAACTCAAATCAATAGTTGCTGAATTTAGGCACGTAGTAGCAACATGATAACTATGTATAATTGAACGTTAACGAAATAGAGTTGCGTTGAAGAGAAACAGTACCTTAACACGCTTTGTAGCAGCAACTTTTTCGACTTTGTGAACAAATTGATTGAAGGGGTAATAAGGGAGCAAACGAGAGTGCCAATCGGAGTATAAATGAATCAGGTTACCCAGCTCACGAACCTAATACACGTAATTAAGAACAGTAATATAAGTAATTGTAATTAAGATTAAGATTAAGATAATGACCTCGTGTCCGTGTGGTATTTGAAATTGCGAGGGAAATAGCGAAGAACGTAACCGAGGCCGTCGTCGGAAAGAAGAAGATCGGGTGTGAGTTTGGGGCGGGTACGTGGGAGCTTTTTGGGCTTCTCGATGGCTTGAAAGAAGAGGTGGGAGGAGGAGGAGGAGGATCGGCGGTGTTGGTGTTAGTGTTTGAATAGGGGACCGAGAAATGACCCAAGTAAGTTTAAGTAACAAAAAATTTCAGTTAAAAAAGATTTCAAAAGAGAAAACTCCAAACATTCAAAATGCCCTAAAATCTTGTGGGTTTAAGAGAATATATAGGTTATTTTTTCAATAAAAAAATTTCAATTTAAAAAAAAGAAAAACTTGATAAAAAAATTTTCATTTTTGTTTTTATAAATATTTTTTTAATTTTTTGATAAAAAATAATTTCAAATTTTTTTTAAAAAATTTCTTATAAAATTTGTTGAGAACAAAATGCTTTTGAATTTTTTTGAAGAAAATAAATTTCAAAAATTTAAAAAAAAAAAAAGAATTTTATAATTAGCAAAATATTGGATTTATGAGCCTTTCTTTGAAGTCCACAAAAATTAATAAAATAATAGATCAAAGTTTTGAAAAAAATTATTTTTACAGAAGACTTAATATAGGCTTAGGATGAAATTTTTTAAAGATCTTTAAAGTTTAAGGTTTTATTGACAGCTCTATATATGACTAACAGATATTAGAGACACATTTTTAGATGGAATATAAAATTTCTTTTGTATTGGACACTTTCGATAAGAAAAATAAATTACTTAATATTATTTTAAAAACAATATTATTATATTTTATGTGTTTGTTACTTTCTTAAAAGTGTCTAGAAAATAGAGAGAATTTATATCTATTTTGAAGAACATTGTTAAATCTATTTTAGACCAACGTTATTATTGAAATAGATTTTGGTATCTGATAAAGGTTTTATAGAGTACTAGAGAGGTGTATGACTTCTCAACAAAAAAAGTGTTTTGAAACAAACATCAATATCATGATTGTAACACCAAAATCAATCTCTATTCAATGGCCTATTTATATTTTTTTTTCAAAGAGAAATATTAGCGGTTAGTATATATTGTCATTTATAAATTCAATAAATTCACTTACTCATTGTATGTAATAAATGAAGAAAATTCATATCAGTTTTGGACATACGTTATTAGAATGAATATATAAAACTTTGAAATTGAAGAGAATTGTTTTAAAATTTCAAAAATATTGTTTGTTTCTATTACTTTTATAGATTTGTTTTCTTGAAAGTGAGCAATATAAATCATTGATGATCAAATAACTTATTGATATTATATGCATACATGTGACCGATCATATGTGGATATAGTATCAAACATTGATGTATTTATTTTATCAACTTTTCACTTTAGATGAGATTAATTGTGTTTTCATATATATTGTTCTTCGTCTTCTTCATAGGCACCAACAAGATCATAACACGACAAAAAGTTTGATGCAGCCTCGGTAAACTATCAATAAATTTAAAGTATGTATTTTTCTGATTGGTTCACAGGGAAACTAGTGGAAACAACTATGATGCGCAAATTTGGCGTGGAAAACGTTAATGAGCACCTCATAAGCTTCAATACAATTTGTGACGCTACTTAGGTATTTTCACTTCTCATCCTTGATGTTTTTTCTTATTTTGGATTAGATAAAATGTGACTAAAGCTCTTAATAAGCCAGTTATTAGTTAGTACTATCATGCATGGTATACATTTTGGCCAGTGGCCATTCTGTATGCCTTCTCATTACAATCAAACAGTTGTACTGAATTTCCTTTCAGGTGCGACAAGACGCCATTTACAAGTTGGTCGAGAAAGATTTGGATCTTATGTTAGTAGTTGGTTGCTGGAACTCAAGCAATACAACACACTTGCAAGAGATAGTTGAGGAACGCGGAATTCCTTCTTACTTGATTGACAATGAGCAGAGAATTGGTCCGTGCATACAAGTTGAATATAAGCATCAATAAAAGAGACTTATACTCAACAACTATTGTCAGCACTGTCACTATTAATCTTAATGTTTTATCTTTTCATCATTCAGCACGGCGAGCCTGTCAAGAAAGAAAATTGACTACCAAATGATTCTTAAAGATTGGTGTAACGTCTGGTGCATCAAAACCAGACAAGGTATTTTCTCTTGCTTTGCATGTGAAGTGGTAGTATTCGATTCAAGTTCGTTTGATAACATTTTGCATCATTGGATTTCACGCAGGTCGTGGGAGATGTGCTTATCAAGGTCTTTGATTTGAAAAGGGAAGAACCACAACTTGCGTAAAGTAGGTCTTTGATTTTACATTATTAAATATAAAAATAACAAAAGAGATTTGAATTACAGGATCTGTTACCGTTCGATTTGTAGAATTTATCGATGAGAAACCTTAATGTTAAGTTAAATAAATTCTTCTAAATGTTGTGTTTTGCATTAGTGTTTAGTATTAGTTGTCATGTTAGACCAATATATTAGCACAAAGATCATCAATGCATTTGTAATCTCTGGCTACAAGGAGATGAAAATATATTTCTATTGATGGCATTATAATTCAAACCTCTAAACAGGAATAGCTCAATACAATAAAAAGAGAAGCAATCTTTATGCAGTTGCAACTGCAAACTATACATTATGGAAATACCAAATATCAAAGATACTATTCACTTCCCTAAATGAGGGGCAAAAATAACACAATTTCTTACGAAATTAAATAAAAACATATGAGATATACATTTAATGAACTCAGTATCTAAACAATGTCGTATGAGATGATCTTCAAAAGTTTTGTTGATTCACTCAGCCAATGAACACAACTACTTAGCATCTCATCCATGGCATTCAATTTGTATGTTTGTATGTCAAAGTACTCTATCATCATAGCTATATAATCCATAATATAAGTAGCTGTGATCCAATTGAAGAGTCTTTATTTTCCCACCTTAAAGTCTCAATAGCTCTATAAGCTAGCTAACCAGTCCCACCACCAATGCTATCAAGCTTGCTTTTATAGAGATGATTCAACTATTTCAGGGATATTATCTAGCAACCGATTCATCTCTTCCGGAAACTCCAACTTTGCTCTGTTAGTCTTCCCTCCAATAACCACTGTTGTCCCATCTTGTAAGGCCCATATCTTTCAATTCAGCAACAAGTAAATTAACATTTTAATATATAACTGAACATTTAAAAGAAAAAAGGCATCATAAGATACACAGAAGTATCTTCTTTTTCTTATATAGTTTTCCCGCCGTGCATATTGTTTTTCAATATATTTAGTTATTACAATTTTGAAGATGATTTCACATTACTTTTTACTAAATGGTAGCTCATTTGACAATATTGTAAAAATTATCATATTATTAACCATGCAGCGGTGCGTTTTTTTAAAGAACTAGGGTTCAAACTCCGGGGAAGGAAAAAATACTACTATTTGCCTATAAAAAGTAAGTCATTGTTATTTGTCTGGAAAATGGGGGAAGAAACAATGTTGGAGAAAGAATGATGATACAAATGATGATTTGACATGCCTAATGTTAAATATAAAACTGCAGAGATTCACCTGTGAATGAGATAAATAGCTGATGCAAGTAGTGAGCATTAGAGCACCAAATCCAGCATATACAACTGGCACACCAGGGTCAATCTGCATAAGCAATGAGTCAGTCACAAAGGTAACATAACTAATTGCAGCTAAAGAAAAATAGCAAGGCTTAGCTTAAGCTCACACCTTCAAGTCCAAGCCACTACTCCCTATTGCATCAACAATGACAATTTCTGAGCCATCAATGTTGATTGGTAGCTTTGAATTAGGTCTTCTAACTCCTGCAAATTTCCCTTCCATATCATAAAGTACAATTGACTGCAGGTCGCGAGCAAGCATCGATCTAAAATTCAGCAAAGTTTGTAAAAATAATGAGACAAACAGAAAGATATAAATGTTGAAAATAATATTTTAGTGTCACAATGAATATTTAAACACTTACATTCCCTTAACATCAGGAGAGTTAATATCTCCAACAGGTAGAAAAGTACCATAAAGTTTCTTATCTCCATTGATTTTTAGAGGTGCCATAGCCAAGTTATAAGGTCCTTCGTTGTCCTTGAGAATTTGCAGAGCTGAAATACTCCAATCCGTCTGGTATATGGTGATACCATCATATCTTAAAGGATCATTTACACTAATTGTTTTCCTCATTACTTCTTTTCCATCCATGTTTAAGAGGGAAAGATCGGTGCGGAACTGTGAAACCTGTAACATAAATAAATAAATAAATAAATAAATTGAACATTGTTAGAACAACAATCCCAGTTCAAAAGAAAATAGAAACCAAAACGTAAACGTAAACAAAGGACACACGAGATTTAATCAGTGTTCGAACAATGCCTCTGTCTCTGACTGCAGAGCGGCTGCATACTTTTCTATTATGATTCAAGTTTAAGGTTTACAATTTACAACTTGTGTTTAAATACTATTGTCCCGTTTACCAAATTACCCTAGAAACTTACAAGATTACCCCTCCCACTCGAGTGACTTGTCTACTTATGACTAACTATGAGTGATACCCATCAAACATCAAAATAGCTTAATGTGAATGCCGTCATCATACTTGGAATATGATTCAACAGTGATAGAAATCAAAATTGCAGAAAACTTTAAATTTTGACTTATTCCAGTTAAAATTTCGTGAAAATGTGAATTCAGTTGCGACTTGCAAGTAGCATTATAAGCAAAAACCAACATTTACCTCTCCACTATCATAATAATCCATAGAGAATCTGTTGACATGAATCTCTGTATTAAAAGCATCAGTTGGAGAGGAAAGAAAGCCAGTAGGGCCTAGAACATCTCCTACAACAAAATTCAGCCCCTGTGGCACAGTAACTGAACCTCTAAAGCTCCCTGCAGCACTTAAAGTTCCTCCAACCATTATCAACAGCAGTGCTATATGAACTCCAACAGGGGCTAGCCGACCGGCAAGTCCACGAAAAGCGTACAAAGTCGGTCCTTTCAAGAATACCTATAATCCAAAATTACATTTTGTCAGCACACGAAGTTTTCTAGTCTAATATTGGCTAGTAACTAGAAGAAGAAAAAGGAAAAAAGTAGTTAAGCATAAGTCATGGCATGACATTATAACCTCATATCCAGCTCCCATTAATATAGTACCAACATCTTGGATTGATGCTCTTGGCAATGATTCTGAAAATTCCTGCTTACGAATAACCTCGGCCGAGTGCATAAACGACCATCTACAAAACAAATTAGGCCTTGAGCGATCAAGAAATCTCCCAAACCGAGCAGTATGAACACAGAAAATTGACAAGCAAACCTTCTTGAAACCTTGATGAGTGGAATCTGCGTTGTGTAAGTGCAGGCCATAAGGGATGCACCAAGAAGAGCCAACATTCCAAGAAATATAGGGGATGAAAACATGTGATCAAAACCAAGGAAGAAAATCCATCTCCAAGTAAAAAATCCCAACACAGGATGATCTTCAGGGTAGTTCTGGAAATAAAACTCTGGGGTCTGACCTTGATCAATAAAAGTGCCTGGCATAAGTCAAAGTTTTAGTTATTATATGTTCATATGGACTAAGGGTCTGCTTGTATTGTTTTATTTGAGTTTATCAACTGGCATTTACGAAAACCACTTATGCAATGCTCATAAACTATTTTCAGTTGATTTTCATAAACTCTTTAGGATAGCTTATAACTTATATCAAAATTGTTTGACTTTATTTTATCTTTTGTCATAGAAATAACTTATACATAAGTAAACCCGAGGAGCTTTTGCATCAACAGACTGAGAAAGAGAGTAAAGAAACATACCCAAAGCCATTAAAAAAGCAATGGCGAACATTTCAGCAATAGCCAAGGGCAAATTAGAGAGAATCTGCAAAACCTTTTTACTCAAAATCTTGGCAACCCCAAAAGGGGCTTTCTTGTTCTTTGAGCTAGCTGGAAGATTCACAGGGTCATCATTATCCATTGTGAGTGGTGGAGGGGAAGCTTCTGATAAGAGAATCTTCTGGGACAAGTCATTTCCAGCCTTGTTTTTGAGGTTGCAGTTGATGGTGAATGAGAGGGTATGAAGTCTGTTTGCAGCATAGTTAGTGTAAGGATATGGGAATGGGTTGAATTTGAAAAAGGGGTATTGAAAGGTGGGAACTTTGAGAAAATGGGTTTTGGGAAGACATTGATTTGAGTAGTACTTCATCTTCATGGGACTCAAAGACATCATCGACCATGTAGCACTGTTTCTGTTTCTGTTTCTGTTTTCTGTTTCTGTTTCTGTTTCAGCTCACTACTATTAACGACCACAGCGGTTACTTTATCCATAGATTAGATAGATTTTTTATGAGCAGATAGATATTTTAATAATACCAAAGGAGTGAGAAAATAAATAAAAAATTGTGATACAACAACTACGGACTTCATTAATTTATTAATTCAACTGAAAAACGTTTGTTAAATTACCGGTGCAATTTGTCTAATTTTAATAGTTAAATAGTTACTTTCTTTTTAAAAAAAATAATAAAATAGCTACATTTTTTAAAGGTGTATAAAACATACTCTCTCCTATCTTAAATTAGCTGTAATTTATTTGAATTAAATATATTTTGACTTTGTTTATATTTAAAATAGAAAAGAGTATTTATTTTATTTAAATTTATTTTCTCTAAAGTAAACGAATAAAGTGAGTTATATAAAAAAACATAGTAAAAAAATGAATTTTTTAAAATAATAATTTTTGGTTTTCTCACTTTATCATTTACTCACTTAAAACGACAAAGCAAATTCATTTTGTTTGATGATTTCAATGTTATAGGTTTTATAATGAACCATGCTACCAAGTCCATTTTCACGTGCTTGTATTTTGAATGTAACAAGATATTATTGAAGTTCTTTGAGAGTTGTAATGGTTAAGATATTATTATTATAAAACGAGTTAATTTGTATTTGTATGTAAATTCTATTTTTTATAAAATTTTACGAGTTTAAAAAAATTCTTATAGAATTAGTAAATTTTTAATTTTATTAATGTTTTACAAGTTTATGATTTTATATTAGTCTATCTTAAAATATAAAATTGTGATAAATATTAGTTAATATCTAATTTAATTGTATATGTATTGCAAATATCAATTGGTTTTAAAAAGTAAATTTATGTTTTAGAGATAACTATTATGTTTCGATATAACTATTATTGTTTTTTTTTACTATTTTATTTTGGTTTATCATAAATATTTATTTATTTAAAAATATTTTTTATTTATTATGGACATGAAATGTTGATTTTATTATAATTTTAATATTAAATAAATTTTTACAAATTTATGAATCGATTTTAAGTGAGTTATACGAATTTATCTCATCTCTCATCTCTTGAGTTTGACAATTTTATAATAGTCAAATGAAAAAAGAGTGGACATATATAAAATCATTTGGAAAGTCCACCCTGTAAGCTTGTCTTAATTGTTACTAGCCATATTAGGCACACTCCTCCCCAAGTTCAACTCTTCCATTTTCATGTACTAATACTTAATTGAGCCTCTATTATATATAATCTCTTAAAACAGAATTCTAAATTCTAAATTCTAAATTCTATTATGACACTTCATTTTTATTCTCGACGCATACTTTAAAATTTAAATAAACTTTATCAATTGCTCATTCAAAAACAATTATTTTATACATTATGCAATTTCAACTTTAATTTATCACTCAATAATTAATCAATATATTTAAAAGCTTTAATTATCCATCAAACTCTCATACAAATTACCACTCAAATGTTATAATAATATGTAAAACACACGATATCATGTAGTGTATTGACACTAATATTGACATAATTACATGAACATAAAAAAGTAAAAATATCAAAAATTACATAAATTTATAAAATCTAATATTTCAAAACTAATATAAGTCATATAAAATAAATAACATATTATAGTTAAATGTACAACTTTAACGATAAAGAAATATATAACTATTTAATAAATATATTATTGAAAGAAACACTTCGTTGAAATTAAAAAATTTGAATAAATCAATTCCACATTTAAAAATATTAAAGACAATAATTGAATCTATAAAGTTACAAAATTTTATGAATATTCTCATATTTCAATATACTTTGCATGTATTGTATTAGTCAATAATATTTTATTTTTTCTTTGTACTAAAACAAACCTAGTTTATATATAATTATTCAAAAATAAATTCACCTTTAGACACATAAACACTTGAGAATATTCTACTCTAAAATAAAAATAAAATTACATTTGAAATTACATATAATTATTATTTTATACTCGTTAATATATTAAATTCTACCGTATAACGCATGAATTAGCCTATAATTGTATTGAAAACAAACTCATTTGCCCCTAAAATATGGGTCTTTTGGAGATATCAAATTGACCAAAGATTAATAATATCAAAAGCTAAACACCAGTCCTGTAAATTTCATTTCTCAATAACATGTTTTGAATTAATACAATTAAGTGACTGTCCGTCCACTCTCAATTGTTTGCTCACAAGAAGTAAAAGAAAACACTACCAGAAGGGGATGAGCATCCTCTATAATTATTACTTTTACCACAAAAAGTTAAAAGAGATAAGTACTATCTATTATAATATATTAAAATAGACTTTTAATAAATGTTTTATCAATAAAAACAATAGTTTTGTGATAAGATTTTGATATAGTAAAAGTAAAATTTGAATTTCTTTGAGAATAATTGTGAATTAATAATAACTTTTTACTATCTCCATTTTTTAAAAATTACATATAAAGACAATAAAAAGGAAAAACAATAAAATACATTTAAAAAGGAAAAACTTTTTTTCATGAAAAAAATTAATAGTAGTAGCATTAAATTATACTATATTTTCCTGTCAAAAAAGTTATAAATATTTTTTTTTATCATAGCGGCTGATTTATATGTATTAGTGCATGACAAATCACATTTGATTAATTAATTGTCAAAAAACAACATATGTTTCCCTCAAGGACCGGTGGCTAGTTGTTTTTTATTGAGGAAAGATTAACTACTATTGTTAATTAATATCAATAATTTCTTTTGGTGTATATTCAAAACATGATGAGGGTATGGAATACAATAAAAACTTGTTATACACTGTTTACAAAACTGATTAACATGTCTATATAAAATGACAGTTAATAATGATCATTCAATGTTTTAATAAATTGTCAAGATTGATTTTGACTGACTATCCATATAAAATTGAATTGATCAATACTAAAGAAAATTCAATATATGAAACAGAATTAGGTACAAGGATCTGAAGATCATAATGCTGTACAATGCATAAATTTCCAATTCCAAATAACTCTGCATTTGAAGCTTTCACCTTCCCCAGTCCCCAAAAAGATACAAAATGCACTGAATAAATGAAAGGGAATCCTGTGTGCACGTCTCTGATTATGGGTCAGTTGCCAGTACTCAGTAACATGAGCATGAACATTCTTTTTTTCCTTCATTTTTTTTGGGATTTGATAGAAGAGACTAATCGCCCAAAAGTGATTGGATTCAGCTCTGCTTTGATACTACTAGCTCGATGTCAGATCCAACTTCAGCAATCTTGGAGTCCTTAGAACCCTTGACTGCTTTTGCTATGCTCAAAACATCAAAGTCGAGTGCTATTTTTTTGACAAGACCCTCAAGCATCTGTTTGAAGAGGATTTGACAAATAAAAAGTTTAGACAATAATTTCTCAGAGGTAGATATGCCTATAAGCACAAGAATGTACTAATACGAAATCTGTCTAATGTCACATTTTGTTGAATGATTATATTGATGGATTTTACATGTAATACTTGCAACAACAAAATATAAGTATGCAATTTGATTGAATTTTTTTTTTTTAAATAATCGAAATGTTATTTCTTTCTTGCAACTTCTAGTGTCCAAAGAAATGTCATTCCCTATGCAAATCCTGTGTACCAAAACAAAGGTGTTCCACTGACTAGGATATAAAACTCTAATCAACACAACAATTTTTGCTAATAGGTCTGCAAGAGGAGACAACGGTAATAAATGAATTGGAGAAACGGGCTTCCCAAAAGCAGATTGTTGTAACAAAAAGCAAAAAAAATGAGTAGTTTTGTTTGTGCCTGAAAAACAGATGAGATACAGAAAACTTAAACATACCAGTGATCCAACAGCGACTAAAGCACGATATTTGGAATCAAATCCTACGTTTTCATCCTCGACAATCTGAACAAAAACAAAATGCATGAGTAATATTCAGAAATATTATAACATCTAAAAGTAGCAAATTTGATATTTTAAATAATGTACAAATACTATGCACCTCTGCCTGGCTCCTTTTCTTAGGGTGGAAAAACTTTAGATTTGAATAACGGCTTTTCATTAGTCACAAATTAACAAATAATTAGGGGTGAAAATTAGAGATTACATAGCCACGGTTGCAAGATTTAGGTATCAGATTGACGAGGATGTCGCACATAGGATTCAAGCTTTGCTAGATGACATGAAGCAATGCTTTAGGTTTAAGACAATTATCAAGGAGAATTCTAAGAGACAATTATCAAGGAAAATTCTAGGAGACAATTATCAAGGAAAATTCTAGGAGACAATTATAAGACTAACAGAACTTTATACTAATGAATGCTAGATATAAGCCAACAAGGGCAAATAATAGGTTAATAAATATGAAATCGTCAAGGAAGATGAGTAGACATACAAGAAAATAAAATATTGAACAAGACTGTATGGCAGAAAGATAGAGTAGCAACAGCAACCTCCTGAGGAAGAGACAATTTCTCACAAGGTGGTTTACTCTTGTGAGAGATCAATAGAGGCCCCAGTGAGAGAGTAAAAAAGTGGATCCTATAGAAGATAATCTAATGAAAAGAGTGAGAGAATACTTGTTAGAGTGAGGGATTTTATTTTATCTCAAGAGAAGCACTCTTGGAACACACATTCTACACCGATACTAAAAAAACCTTAATGATAAACCAGTTTGTCCAAAATTATTTATTGAAATTTTGGCTTTTGATACAGCCTACTGGAATTCATTCAGTCGGTTTACCTAGTATTATAAGGTTTGATGATGTGGCGGTAGTACCCAGGAAAAAATAGCATAAGACATACCTCAAGTGCTGCTGATAGAACTTGAGATTGACCTTCTTGATCCTTAGATTCAATCAATAGAACTGCATAACTGAGGATCACATTAAAAGTCAAGGTTATTGCATGCTTACATTGTGGACTAGTAATATTGCACTTCTGAAAGCAAATCAATGCAATGATGAAAATAATGAACCAAGAACTGATATATAAATATAAAAATATGTAAAAGCCGCCGCCACCGTGTCTAAACTCAACGCAGCAGGGTGGTGAGGTTGTGTAGGGTGGCATACTGAGCAAAGAAAAAAATCCAAATGCTCCCAGATTTGCCCTCCTTCCAATTTTCCATTCAAGTAAACAAAACTTATTTAGGCCCAGCTTGGAATAGCTTCTAGCTTATTAGAGCTTCTCAGTTAAAATAAGTTTCGATTCTCCACTTATGAGAGTTTTTTAGGTTTACAGGTATATAAGGAGAATTTAAATGAAAAAATTGAAAAAGCAGAGATGCAGAAGCTAATTTCAATGTATACAATTAGTAATTATTTGAAAAACCCATAGTCATTGCAATACTATTTCAATATTTATTTTCTTATAAGTGATTGTGGAGAAGTTTACCCAAACTAGCTCTTAATCTTTTTTGGGTAATAAAAAACCAGAAAGCACTGGAGCACTTAAAGGAGACTGTATCTTTTTTTAGAGTTAACGCATAAAGAACACAAGAACTTAAAAAATCGAAACAAACAAATTATAATAATGAAATATAAATGCAAGAGCTACTCGTGAAATTTTGCAGCTAAATACCAATAAATGAATAAGTATTGGTATTTTCCAAAACAAATTTGCTTCAACCTAGAGTAAAGAAAAGACTTCAGTATTTGTATAAAAAATGAGACTCACTTCAGTATCAAGGTAGAGTAGGACAACTGCACATTTTTGTTCGTAGATGAACTACAACTTGAGAAAGCATCAAGAATCTGCATCTCAGACACAGCACCAAGTAAATGACCAAGACCCATCCATCAGAATTCAACAGAAAAAAGATGGATAGATTAAATTTATGTAATTCTTCAGAAATGATTTATTAATAAGAAAAAAGAGCATAAAATGGCCAAATTTGATGATCTAATAAATTGATAAAAACACCAGTTATGTAAAGGAAAGTTAAATTAGGCTAATTAAACTGCATTATTAAAAGTCAACATATATCTTGAATTGAATATATACTAGTAATACTTGAAGCCAGAGCAATCAAAAGCTCTATATTAATCAAAGAAGATGCCAGTTCAAGCACCGTTTTTACAGTAAAAATGTCAAACAAGAAATTTCTACATTACTGTTGGTTCTCCAAGCAATTCTTATCAACTCCTTTAAATAATCCAAGTGAAAAAAAAAATAACGAGATGCTGACCTCACTGCGATGTTTCTGTAACCAGTTGTAGTAGCATGAATTCTTAAAGAGATTCGTGACAGCACGAATGCTGGTCAACAGATTTGCAGGAATTGTCGGGTGTAAGCTGACCTTCTTAATCACTTCCATTAAAATGTCTGCATGTAAAGAGAGAAAATCAATGAAACATTTATCCTCATCACTAGGTGGGATTGACTACATGGACAAAATTGACACTCTA
The DNA here is from genome assembly GCA_037974875.1 of Cicer bijugum. NCBI lineage: Eukaryota > Viridiplantae > Streptophyta > Magnoliopsida > Fabales > Fabaceae > Cicer > Cicer bijugum. The sequence continues at coordinate 8,352,357 of JBBPBT010000938.1, read as the reverse complement.
ATGTTCTATCATGAATCACCTCTCTAGCCAAACCATTGACCTTAAGACTTTCTTAGTAGTTTCTCTATAGTTTTTTTTGGCCTTCCTCTGCATCTAGCAATTGGGCTTCCCTTCATCTGATTTACTCTCCATATTACAAAATCCACATGTCTCCTCCACCCGTGTCCAAACCACCTTAGCTGGGATTCAATCCTATCTCGTCCTATCATATCTTGTCTAGTATTTGCACACATCTAGCGTGACATTCTCATCTTTGCTACACTAATTTTATTTCTGTGTTGGTTTTTTACCACCCAACACTTCTTCCTATACAGCATTACCGATGATACCAAACAAAGCACGGGAAGAAAGATAAGGTCCAAAGTTAAAGGAGGGTCTCTTATAGGAATGATGGAATTGAACTTATTACTACCTTTGTCCTTAATTATAAACCCCCATTGCATTTTTCACATATATTAAGAAAAATAGGTAGTGAAGTTAATGTGTCATATGTGTTTATGTTCCTAATATACCCTTTATACATTTATATATTCAATTTGACTTTCTGCCTTCCAAGATAAACTAATTATATAATAAGGGGTATGTTTGGGAGAAAAATAATAAATGCATCTTGTAATTTGAAAGGGGGCTTATATTTAGGGACAAAATTTATTTCTAATGGGTGCTTATAATTACTATCACAATCTAGTATGGTCATACTATAATGTCACAAAACAAAATGATGGAAACGTTGATACCTTTTTCAGATTCAAAATGCTTCTGAAGTACAATAGCCCCATCTGGGTGAAGAACTACCATCCTTATAATATCAATGACTGCAAAGAGAAAGCACAACATGAAGTAAGAAAACCATTTTCCAAAAGATCAGAGAAGTCTATTGATTAAGAAGCGGGCATACAATAAAACAAATTTGATCCAATGGGTCGAGGTAACAGCACATCACAAGCGACACAATTCAGTCAGAAACTTCAACTAACCTGGAAATATCATTGTGATTGGCCATGAAGATAGCATATTCAGTAGCAAGGCTATTTCAGAGTCTGCAAATTTACTGGAATGATAATGTGAAGTATCTTTAAGTGTTTTCACAACGGCATCAAGTCTGGAAACATCTACCTCAGTCAAAGACAACTTCTGATTTTCCTATAGATTGACAATACAAGCAGATACGCAGAAAACTCATTATCGAATTCATATGTCATCATAGCAATATGAATACTAATGACGCTCAATACAAGCATGCTTTCTAAAACTTGCAGCTGTATTGTTCTTACACAGGGCAACTCCTGTTACTAATAATATCAAATGCACAGTTTACTAGTGTAGGGTTTATATTTTGTATCAAAGGGCGTCACTAAGTGTAGATCCCAAGTCTAACATCAAAAGCATCATTTGCAGTATGTGAAGTTAGGATTGTCAACAGGTATATTGGAATTTAGAAAAGTTCCCCAATGCTTAACATTGTAGATAAGTTCACCATCATAAAACTAACTTTCTTCTACCAAAAAGGGATATTGTAACAGTGCATCCTACATATTAATAACTAAGAGGAAAAGAACAAAAATCTCCATTCATGTAGCCTACCTGGTCGGATAATAAGGCATTATTGAACTCGACAATCTTTTTAAGGATCCCATCAAACTGAGCTGTATCAAAAACAAGCATCCCTTTCTGACAATTGAAGTAAAAAACTAGGTATCAGCTATCAAGTTAAGTAGTTACCTTCAAGAAGGAATAATTATGAAGCTCTGCAATAAGGAGGTTTAAAATTTGAACACTGGACTTTTTTTTTCAAAAAAAAAAATCACACTACTTAAGCACTAATGACTTCCACAAATTGGATCAAATACTTGTAGATTGAGCAAGACTCTCTAAAGATAGCATGTTGGCCTTGCCACCATCTTCTTATAAAAATAACAACGGTAGTATAGTAAAATTAAGTTCAGGCTACAAAAAATCCATAAGTTGATGCGGGGACTAGTCATGCAATTTTCCTGAAGAGAAAACTAATTTGCAGCAAAGGTCTTACAATGTAACATCTATCAGAATCATATTTTGCTATTGAGCTCCATCTAAAGCCATATTGGCCTTGAACAGAATCAATGTATCCTTACCTCAACTATATAGGAATAAATAGACCACAATCACAATGATGCAAAGTACGAATTTTACAAACTCTTTTAATATGTTAAGTTGTTAACATACCAATCAAATACTTACATTATAAATTTACGTAAGCCTCGGGACATACAAAATATAGCATGTCAGGACTAAGGACATTGCAACATGACCTCGTTTGACTAATGGACCCAATTAAATAATAATGCATTCCTATATTTTAATCAAAATAGAAAAGCAAATAGTAACAGTAAAAGGCATATTAAATCGTCCACATTTTCTAGGCCTTAGAATTTCTATGCTAAAAAGTATTCCACCAAGACAAACATATCAGCAACTTCAATACAAAGTGTACGAAACCACACCTTAGGAATATGCTTGAAAGTAGGCTTTGCAGAGATATCTGTCATTGAAAAAATAAACAAGGTTAATTGGGACTGAGTTGCACAAGCACATATTACAGCGTGAACATGATGAAACTCATGCAGGATAAAATAAGGTGAGTTTTTATTACCTGATGTGCGTGAATGTTGACCGGGTACGTAAGCATTGGCTGAAATAAAATACAACAAAAAAATCAAGTAATAAAAGGAGGATTGCAACGATAATAGACCCCATTGATCACCATCAATTTATTATTAAAAAACATTACTTACAGCCGGTGTACGGATCACGGAATGAAGCATCAAAAGTAATATCCTTTTGTCCAGTATTTTGAAGTATGAACTGTACAATTTGCTCACGAAATGAAAGAGGAAGACTCTCACTGAGTAGCCATTTATCAGCAACATCATATGGATTTTCTGGAGACATTTCACAATTTTCTTTATCAGTAAGCAGATTATCACTCAACAAATTATTTGGAACATACAAACTACGAAGCCGTGCAAGGCAAAAAATCAAAGGGTTACGTAGAACATAACCAAGGACAAGGTTTGATTGATTCTCAGCATATAAATACAAGATTAACAATCGCAAGTGAGAAGAAAACCTAAAGCACAACTTGAGCAATAAAATAACAGAGAAGAATTAATGCATCATCCCTAAGCCCTAAAAATTGAAACACTCATAAGGTATTATATTACCTTCACATCACAAACAAATAAAGGAACAGAATATTTGAGACACATTCTCCTAACAAATTTCTCTCTACTAACTAAAGTACTGTGACTTAAGACTTCAAGGAATAAACAAAAGAGAAAAGCAAAAGAAACAAAAATATGAGTATCCCACACCTTGTTTTCTTTACAGATAGAGGGAAAAAAAAATACTCCATCTTCCTTGGTACATTTAGCATGCAAGCATATATGCACCTCCACATGCAATTTGCCTCCTGGAAACTAAAGCAGTCTAACATACCAGTTGTTGGTTGACTTGACCAAAGAGTTTGTGTTTAAGAATCATTAATATCTACTGTTTTTATTATAAGAATTAATTCTTCCACTGCTCTAACTTCTAAGTTCTTAGAATGAATTTGTACAACGTGATAAACTATTGGAATAAACAATAACATATTTCTAACTGACTTCCAAAGAGCCATTTAAATTCATTTTTCCAAAACACTTAAGCAAATCAACAGACAATAACAGCACTTGAAGTGGCACAAGAAAGTCAATCTCTACATTATTAAGCCAGTTAAAGATGCAATCTCGTGGTGAAAATGTGCACCTGATCGGTTGTATGGCAACTTTCGGATAGGCATACCATCTCCAATATCCACATCAAACACTGAACAGCCAGAGGTAAATTTTATAAGAAATGAGTGTAAAGAAGGTAAACCAAGTGATCAAGGGAAACATAAGGAAACTGACCATAATCATACTGAACACCATCGAAGAGTGGGCGATTTGATTCCTCTGGTCCATCAACAACTTCACCAATCTTTAGGCAAACGAAAATTGTTAACAAAAATATAAAATTACATTGTAATATCATTTATATTTGGTACTGCAAAACTTGGGATTGACTAAGGCAACAAAACTACAAAGGTTAAGGGAAACAAAAACCATTTAAGTTAGAAAAATTCCATTTGGGATTTACAGGAAAGGAAATTACTTTATCCCACTTCTGTTCTGCCATGTTCCATGCATATGCCACCCCATTATCTCCCTCTCTGACTACTTTTGTCTGGCCATCAGAAGCTCCTGTTCAAAACCAAATGGGTAGTTGGATTATGTACGAAATTATCAACACAATACAAAATGGAAAACAAAAAATCACTCTAACCACACTTAGTTTTGGCCACATATATCAATTAAACAATGTCATCAGGTCAGATATCACTAATTATATCTTAAAAAAACTGTTAAAATCAAACCTGGGATCTTCAGTGCATCCAAGCCTGGCAACTCCTCCAATTTTAATCCCCCGACCCTCTTTCTAGCATAAATTAACAGATCGAGCTAAGTTCATTGGTAATAGCAAGGCATAATTTATTCAAGCATTATACAATCTATGGATTCCAATTTTAAAAACAAAAAAAGGAATACATATGGATTCACATAAAATAAAAAAGTTCCCAAGAAAATGAAATCAGTTATTCACAAAGGGGAATGACGATATTTTTCAGACTGAAAACCATGATTAAGAAATTCACAATATGTATAGATAAGGAGAGAAGCTGATGAGACGTGAGTAGCAAGTGCATTATGAATTTATGATCGCCAACAAAAAGCATACCTACTAGACTTGTATTGAGAAAGTTGTGAAGTGTATAAATCAAGCTCTAGCTGGTCAGCAAAATAATCCTGATTTACAGTCCAAATGCGTACAACTCCATCGGAACATGCTGTCACAATATCCCCATTTTCCATAAATTTTGCATCCCAAACACAACCAGGATGCTCTATGCTCTGAACACAAACTCCATCTGAAAATGATAAAACAAAAAAATCACAATTACAAGCTACAAGATCCATAAGATGAGGCAAAAATACTAAAACAATTGACCATGTGAAGTAAAACTGATGCCTTTGAGCGGCTAAAGATTCTAGATGCTTCACATGCATGGCATGGCAATTTGATCAGTGAAAATGGAAGAGTAGAGTCTATCCATATGATAGTCCAAAACAAAACATGTGCCCACTTTCTTATAAAATAAACAAACAAACTAGCCTATACCTCAATTTAAAATAGAAATAAATTGCAATAACGGTATTGAAATAAACTCCCCTATAAACTTCATGAAGACAGGCTGAGTTTATTCTTAAGCTAAGCACACTAAAAAAAGAACAAGAGTCATGAAGCTCAACAGTATTGAGTGGTATCACTTAAGCAATATATGCAAATAATATTCAAATGATGCATAAAGCAAGAAAAAGGTCATCCATCACCTTTCCATATTTTTGCAAAACGGTCTTCGCTACCACTGACAATAAGTCCTGATGCATGTGAATCAACTGAGTAAACAATTGCAGTATGGCCAACCATCTCCATCAACACTTGACCGCTGACTGCCCATAATCTGAGAGAACTGTAGTAATTGGAAACAAGTCAAGCAGGGTATATATATTTTCAGATTCAGAACAAGGCGTTCAAAATTAATTAAATCTAGAGGAGCATGTGCAGAAATGAACCCACCCATCATGGGATGCAGATAGGATCCCAAGACCAGACATCACAGCCAAGCCACGAACTGTATCTGTACACTCCTCAAAGGTTATCAGCATTTGCAGCGTTATTAGTTTATACTAAAAGAGTTAAGACACTGAAACAACAAAAATGTGTAGCCCCATGGCATCTTAAAAGAATACAATATGGCTGCAAAAACATGTTCCCAAGGAAAAACCTCTCTGTCCTTTAAAATGTAAGACACCAGTCACCATGCAAATAGAAAGAAAATCACCAGATTAATAAAATGGCCCGCCGAAAAATAAAATCAGTTCACAAATATGTTATGCAAATATCAATAACTTCAACACCAAAGTCTGCCGTTCCTCACCACTCAAAGAAACATTTGAGGGAAATATATAAAAAAAAATAACTATAAATTAGCCACTACTAGTTGATGACAAATAAGATTGAAGTGTCGCTAAAGTTGGGAAAACAAAACCTGCATGTCCTTCAAAAGTATGTAAACAAGTTTTTCCCTTCCAAGTCTTTAAAGTAGTGTCACTTGAGCCTAAAATATGAGAAGGTAAGTTAACAAACTCACTTTAGTCCAATACCATTTCAATATTATTTACACGAATAAATGTTGCGAACACCAAGTATAAATATTTCGTTAGAGACATGACTCTTTGTGTAACCCAACAAGTGGTAATGAAAGTTGTTTGCAAAAATGTATCAACAAGTAGCTATACCTGTAACAATCTCTCCTGTGGGTAGCTTTATAACTGCTTGAATCGGTGCCTTGTGAGCCTCCCATGTCTCTACACATTGCCCATTCCTCCACCGTCTCAAAGTACTGCACAAGAAATTCAGGTAGCTAATCAAGACTAAAAAATCTAGATGATAAATAAGGGTCAACACAGTTCATGGCGGAATCTGTAGAAATCTTTAAACACAATCAAGCCACAATTAGTACAAAGTATTGTCAAATAGCAGCAGTATAGCCTTGTAGCATAGCAAAATTTGAACAAATTGCTATATTTTGCAATCCAAATTTCTACCAGCCTGCCTGCCCACTTCTGTAAAATAACGTTGTGCAATGTAGACCTTAGTGGTCATGTATATTGGATATTTGGGAGCCATCACAAGTGTGATATGAAATTATTAATCAATTTTTTCCTACTTGTTACTAAAAAGAGTTCCATCTGATCTTGAATAACTTCCTTCATCCGATTGACAACACTACATAATATTCAGCAGTGGACCGTGTTTACAAAATAAGGGCTAAAACAGCAATAATTTGGTTGATCTGAAGCAAAAAAACAGTATCAAGATATTAAAATTGCTCTAATGAAATAAATGGAAAACCTAACAAGTTAAATTGAGTTTGGTTCAATACATTAATAAAATGATAAAACAACTAAACAAGGAATGAAGTAAACTAAGAAGTGAAAAGAAAAATAGATAGAATTGAAAAACCTACGAATCAATAGAAGAGGAAACAAGATCCCCATCATCGAATGTAATGCCAGTGACTTGCAATTGATGACCTTTAAGGGTATGAACTTTGTCACCGGTGTTCAAGTCCCAAACCAAGACGAGAGTGTCCATACCGCCAGACGCGACTCCACCTTGCGGCAAATCGGGGTTTGGAGGAATCCATGTTAAGGGACCCACAAAGCTGGAGTGTCCAACAAGAACTTTGGAACAGAGGAATTTGCGATTATCCTGAGACCATAACCTAACCGTTTTGTCCCTCGATGACGTGGCTATGTCGCCGTTGGCGCAGACGGTTATTCCACGAACCTGATGGTGTTGAAGCAATGATCAAGAATGAAAAATATAATTAAAAAAAGAGAAAGTGATGGAGAAATAATAATGAGAAAATTGAGAGAGAAATGTTACGTCGTCTTCGTGAGCATGAAGTTCACAGCGTAAGTGATATTCTTTGAAATCAATATCCATTCTTGAGAGAGAGAGAGAATGCACGCAGCTTAGTCAGAACAAAAACCCAGCTTACACACTAAAACAAAGTCGCTTCCTTCCCTTCTTCAACCTCCTTCCTTTTATTCTCCTTTAAATTTATTGCCAAAATTACACTTTTATTTCACACAATTTTCGAATAGGTTCTTTAATTTTTATTTATTTTTTACTTATGTCCTTTATGTTAGTTTTTGTATATAAATAAAAATCTTTAATTAAGCTCCGTTAGCACTCTTTTGTAGTTATGTTAAAAAAAAAAAAAAAGCATAAGGTTAATAAATGTATGTATAACTTTAACCAAAAACTACGTCTTTCCTACAGATCAAGCATATATCATTAAATTACATTTTTTTACTTATTAAAAATAAAAATATATTTAAATTAAATTTTCATCAAATCAAAAAACACATTTTTCCCTCATCTTCAATATCTACCTATTCAGACTCACAAAATTTCATATATAAAAAATTGATTGAATTCACGAATTTATATTTGCAATTGACATAGACTCTAATAAATTTTAATTTTTGAGAAAGTAAATTTAAAGTAAAAATCCAAAATTTTAAATGTGTAGATGATGAAGATGGGACAAAATATGTTTTTAATGTTTGTTTAGATTTAAAGAATTCTAACAGTTTAATTTTATTTGATATATTTATTTTTAATAAGAAAAATTAATTATTAAAAAATGTAATTTGATAATGTGTGCTTCCCACGGAAGAGAAATGCAGCTTTAAGTTAACAACAAAATGAA
>JBBPBT010000938.1:8328802-8343834 GCA_037974875.1 Cicer bijugum | reverse complement strand
AATCTAAAAAGGATCTCAAGTAAAGTTAAAGAACTAAACATAAAGTTGAGTTAAATAAAAATTATAATCTAATCATTCTAACAAAAATAAAAAATAGTTGTTTGTAAATAATTCACTATAAAATTTATTGTAAATGTTGGTTGTAAGAGGATTTTAAGAATAATTTATTCACGATCTCTATTTCCAGTTGAAAGAGTTTAGGATTTTGAGCTTGCTTCTTGGTTTAACTTTTTTTCAACAAAACAAGTTAAAATCTTCATCTTATTTGTCATAAGCTTAAAAAAATGAAAATAAAAACTACAAAAATCCCAATTTAAAAAAATTATAAATTTAAATCTAAAACTTAAAATATCTATAAATCTAAATATGAATCTCGGTATGAAACATTAGGTTTAAAATAGAAATCATAAAAAGAAATAATGACTAATAGTTCAAACGAAATATAATTTAAAGGATCAATTAAAAAAAATGTAAATGATCAATAAAAAAAATAAGTCAAACTTCAAAGATTGCTACCAAATCCATTTTTCTAGGTCAGAAGACTTTCAAGTTTTATTTTTTACAATTTTTGTTTGTAATAAAATTAATTAATTTTTATTTTATTTTTAATTTTGTCACATCAACATTGTTATGCACACATCAACATCATAATGGTCACATGACATTTTTTTAACGGAAGACTTGAGAATTAGGTTTTGGTGATGGATTGCTTGAGAGATTAGCTATCAACATGATATTATTTATAATCAAAATTGTATAAGGGGAATCTCTTAATTAAGAAAAGAAATATGGATTAAATCCAACCTATACCAAACCTAAAAAAATCAAGGAATAACATATCTTAATAATAACAAACTAAATAATTGCATATTTGAACACTCCTCCTTAAGTTGGAGCATACATAGTGTAGGCATCGAACTTGTGTCATATAGAAGTTATCTTTGGTCCTTGAAGAGCCTTTGTGAAGATGTCTACCAATTGATCATTAGAACCAACAAATGAAGTAGCAATCTCGCCACACACAATCTTCTCACGAACAAAGTGACAATCAATCTCAATATGTTTAGTTCACTCATGAAAGACTGGATTAGAAGTAATATGTAAGGTTGTTTGATTATCACATATGAGACTCATAATGCCTATATTAAATAAGTGCAACTCTTAGAGAAAGTGTCTCAATCATATGAGCTCCTGAGTAGTAAGTGCCATAGCTCGATATTCTGCCTCAACACTAGATCTGGCAACGTTCTGCTTCTTGAATGAAAATCAAATTACCACAAAAAATAACATGATGCACATATGTAAATGGTCTATCATAAGGACTTCAACCCAATTTGCATTTGTGTAAGCAAGAATATGTGAATTACCTATGTATGTGTAAATAAGACCTTTCATGGAGCTTCGTTAATGTATCTCAAGATTCTAACAACAACATTCTAATGACTAGCACAATGGGAACTGAGGAATTGACTCGACATACTCATGGCGTATGAAATATTTGGCCTCGTCATGGTCAAGTAATTCAACTTCCCAACTAACCTCGTATATCTTCTTGGATCTAGAAAGGACTCATTTTCATTCGATAAGAGGTTGACATTCAGATCTAAATAAGTGTCAATTGGCTTGCAATCTAGAATGTTGGTTTCTTCTGAGATATCCAAAGCATACTTTCTATGGGAAATAACAATTCTTGTCTTAGATTGAGCTACCACAATGCCAAGAAAATACCTCAGTCTACATAGATATTTGACTTGAAAGTGGTGGACTAGATGTTGTTTTAGTTCCATAATTCCATCATGATAATCACTTGTAATGACTATATCATCAACATAGACAACCAAGTAAATACACTTATTAGAAAAGAATTTATAAAACACATAGTGGCCAACTTCACTCTAAATCATTCCATATTGTTGAAAAACACTACTAAACCTCCCAAACCATGCTCGGGGAGATCGTTTGAGACTATACAAAGCTTTATGAAGTCGATAATCATACTCACGACACTCCTCCTGAGAAACGAAACCAGGTGGTTGCTCGAGATAAAGTTCTTCTTCTAAATCTTCATGAAGGGATGCATTCTTTATGTCTAATAGATACAATGGCCAATGTCGCATAACAACCACAGAGAAAAAGACGAACACGAGCTATTTTAGTCCCAAGTGAGAAAGTATCACTGTAATCAAGACCAAAACCTGAGTATAGCCTTTAGCCACTAGACAAGCTTTTAGACGACCAATATGTCTCTATAGACCAACTTTGATTGTGTACACCCAACGATATCCAACAATAGATTTACCAGGAGGAGGTGGCACAATAGTCCATGTTTGGTTAGATTTTAAGGTTTTCATCTCATCAATCATAACATGCCGTCAACCTAAATGAGAAATAGCTTCTTATGGAGACTTAGGAATAATGATGGAAGAGATAACAGAGACAAAGGTATAATGTGAAGGTGATAAACAATGATAAACTAAGAAAAATATAAATGGGATAAGGATTACTAGTGGAATGTGTACCTTTACATAGTGCAATACGGATATCGTCAGACAAGGTAGGCGGATCCAAAGTAGAAGAAGAGACTGGAATAAGAGACGCGTCACTTAAATCTTGTGTAGGAAGTGGATTGGCTCAGAAGACGTGCATGTCGCTGATTAGTTTGCAAGAGAGAATGATTAGATGGATCTGACTGGTCAAGTATAAGCATGGACAATCAAAACAAGGTAGGGAATAGGTAATACCTCAAATTAATATTGGCTCATATTCGATTGGGGATGGGAAGAAAGGTGTATCCTCAGAGAATGTGACATCAACATACATAAGAAGACTATGCCCCGGTTTACAATCCATTTCTCACGATCCTTCTTAACTAGGAATGCGTATGATGCGTCTGATGAAATCCTCTATTGAGGGGATACCAAATGTAGTGAAAATGTGGCTTCGAACCGACTCATACTTTTGATGGAGGACAAGAAGGACATAAATCATGCAAACATTATCCAATTTCTCAAGCATCTTCTTTGAGTCATCGTCAGCCGCAAGGAGCTTGAACTCGTTTACTGCAGACTGGGCTTTACCAACATAAGTCATGATGTTATCTTTTGTCATCTAAAGGGTATCTAAATTATGAATTACATTATAGAGACGTTGGATATCGTTCTAATAAACATTCTTATCTTTCTTCCAAATGGTGTACGAGCGATAATTGACCAACAAGGAGGGCTCAATTGTCTGCCACAAAAGAGAGACTAATTGACAACCAACTTGCTCCCAATCTTCATGCAAATCTATATTAATATATGAGAATACTTACTAAAGTGATTTGAGAGTTTTTGTCCAATAAACCGCATCTTGACAGCAGTTGACTAATTTAAATCATTTTGACAGTTAAGTTTTTCAAACATTATAGAGGGATTGTTAGAGAAAACATATGTTACAAGGCTCCTAACAAAGGATTTATATTTGTTGTTCTCCTTGTGCAAAAGATATAAACTTAAACTCATCTTCAGCAGACTAGAAAAGAACAACAAATACATGCAGCAAGAAATCTTAGAGAAAACACCAGAAATATTGAGACCCACTTACCAAAACAAGAAGAGTGATGGAAGACGAGTGGAACATGACTAAAGAGGACTTCGTTGGAGGTCTGAATGGTGGTGTGTGGCCTTCACATGGTGACGAAGCTTACATTTGCAAAAAAAAAAATGTGGTGGCGCATGAGATAATGAATGGCAGCGGTTCTCCAGTTAATGACTGATCTGACTAAGGCGAGTGTGATGGTGGGAACGGTGTGACTCGTTGAGCCGTGTATGTTGGGCAGTTAACGGGAAAACTACGTGCGTAATTGTGACAACTAGGGTTTTTGAGACTTTTGACAGACCAATTGATCGTGAGTTCTGATACCAACTTGAGAGTTAAGTTTTGGTGTTAAACAACTTGAGAGATTAACTCTCAACATAATATTATTTATAATCATAATTATACAAAGAGAATATCTTAATTAAGAAAATAAATCTATACTAAATCCAACATATATCAAACCTAATAAAAACAAAAAATAACATATTTTAATAATAAAAAACTAAATCATTGTATATATGAACATGAAGTGACACAAAAATATATTTTTGTAAATGAATGCTAACTTAAAGGTTAATGTTATAAACAAGATATAACTTAAAGAACTAAATCAAAAAGAAAAAAAAAAAACTTAAGAGACCAAAACATGAATAAGTTTAAACTTCAAGGACTAAAAATATATTTTAGCCTTATTTATTTTATTTTACTATCTTTGTCACTAATTAAAAATCTCAATTGAAAAAATATGTCCCTAAATATAAACACTCTTTTAAATTAGAAGACATATTTATTAATTTTTCACTCATATCCCTCATAAAATATTACTAACTCATCTTGAAATATAAAAAAATCAAGTTAGACACATTAAATTAATTACATATTTATTTTAATATACATGAAAAAAGAATGAGTGTTTATAAAAAGAAAACAAACATAAGAGATATAAATTGGCTTGGTGGTTGAGGTGTGAGAGTTGAGTTATGAAGTATTAAGGAAATAAGATGTGCACTTCAAGCACAATCTGACATATCCAGTGGTGTAGAAATATGTCTCAGACGCATGTTTTGCGCACATCATCTTTATGTCTGGCGTTCAGTATATTTTTATCCTCTTTTGAGTCTTAATTTGGTTCCGATGTGCTCATGAAAGGTGTAGTTATGGATCTTAGCTTTCATTTAGACTTGGTTTGACTCCAATTGAACATTTACAACTCCAAATATGGTTGAGATACTCCATATAGGTCATGTTGATTTATCACCAAAATTTAGCACTTCATTAAAACAAAGAAACAATGCAAAACTACGAAAAATATTTTATTAATTCAAAGAAATAGAATCAACAAGATATATTAATTAACTCCTCAAATTAACTAATAATCAAAGATAATTAAGACTAAAAACAATAAAAAATATGCATATGATGTAAAGTTATCAATTATATATTTATTTTAATATACATGAAAAAATAATGAGTCTTTAAAAAAAAAAGATAAACATAAGAGATATAAGGTGGCTTGGTGGTTGTGGTTAGGGATGTGAATATGCTATCGTTGCGGGCCTATGGCCTACTTATAGTCTGGTGTGACCTATTTAATAAAAATGTTATACTCAAACTATTTTTAAAGTCTATTTATTTAAATAGGTCAAACTCAGGCTTATAAAAAAATCTATTAGGTATGACAGATCGGTCTATATATATTTTATTAACTGTTAATGTTATTTTTTATTATTATTATTATTATTATTATTATTATTATTATTATTATTATTGTTTATTAATAATATCATTACCTATTTTAAAGTTTATCAATTAGACAATTACAAATTAGTCGTTCCACATTCGGTAGCAATTATATATTCGATAGTCGTTCAATTAAACAATCACTCAATAGTCGTTCTATATTTTGTTGAGAGGTAATAACGGATACATTTGTTTTAAGAAAAAAAATATATTATTTAATTAAAATCAAAAATCATTTTTTAGAGTTTAAAGAGTGTTTGTTTCAAAAAAAAATTAAAAGTTATTTAGTTAGAAAAATTATTTTTTATTTAATATATATAAATATGTTGATATTGGTATGTGGAGAACATCATGTAGTAGTAGAACATCATGTAAATTGGTATGAATAGAGCATGTAACTTGATATGTGTATAAAAACTAATTGTGAATTCATTTTTTTTTCTTGGAAGATAGTTGGAGTGCGTTAGTTATTATTTTATTAAATATGATTATAATTTTATTAGTTTTCCTTTTATATAAAGGTATAGTTTAGCCTATTTAAAAAAAATGTAAACTATAACATTTAAATGTTTTTATGTGAATAAGACTTTTAAATAGGCTTTCAAGCAATGCTGGAAAAAAAGTCTATAATAGATCATAAGCTAGATTTAAGCCTACAAAATTAATCGTAGGTCACATTCAAACATTTCAAAGTCTGGTCTATCTTGATTTGATCTATTTTCACCCTGTGATGGTGATCATGATGTGAGAGTTAAGTTATGAAATATTAAGAAAATTGACTTAAGGGTTCTACTCCTACATATAACAATCACATTAATACTAATGTTAATTTGTTAATAAATATCGACAATTAAAAAAAAATGTTTAAGTTATACTTTTTAAGCTTTTGCTTTTCACTCATTCTCCTCCTTTTTTGATTAAGGGCCTGAGTAGATCTACGTGTCAGTCAAATAGATTAAAGAGTTAGTTGGATTATCTACTAATATAACTACTTGAAATTATACTTAAAATTTTTTTATAGAAAAAGACTCTGACATTTTTATAAATTAATTTTTATAAATTGTTCAAAATAGTTGATAAAAACAACTTATAATTTATATATATAAATTGACTTTTATTTTATATTGTATTAAAAAATAAAACCATTTATACATAAGCGTTTATGATAAAATATATTAATTAAGTTATTTATCTTATGTAGACTTCCATGCCAACCAAGTGGCTTGATTTCACTAAATAGAAAGCAACAACCAGACCTGCGGAGGATGGTGCTCATAAACAATCAACACATTTATTAGCTTCTAAAAAAAAGAAATTTACGATAGTTACTTTTTTAATTAATTTTTTTTAATTATTTAGGTCATGTATTTAATATTTAATTTTTATTATTGTTATAAAAATTTAAGTTTGATTTTATTTTAAATTAAAATAATATATAATAATATTAGTTGAAATATTTAAATTAATATTTTAAATTGTAACAAAATTAAATATAAATAAAATATTAATATATAAATTAAAGTTGTGGGATGAGGAGTTAAACGATAAAAAATGAATGTGTTGATTTGTGACAGAATGACCCTATTTAATGAAGTCATGTTGAGTAAAAATAAATAAGTTGTTTCAAGATTATGTTACACAATATACCATATTTAATAAACTCATGTTGAGTTCACCTTTGAATATGCTCTAAAACTCTCAAATACACATCTGAACTCAATTGTGTAGGCCGATCGAAGCTATACCAACAAATTTGAAGAAAAAAACCTCCAAACCAAGATTTTTTCTTCCCTCACTAAAAATGTAGTACAACAAATGTCATGAACAAAATAAGTATTTCTTATGAAACTGTTTGAACTATATTAGAAATTATGATATGTGCCTAATTGAATTTGTAAGATACTTATAAAACATTATAAAATAAGATATTTGCAAAACATTATAAATGAGAAACCAAAAAGTTTTAAATAAACATGTGTCTAGTTATTTAATTTAAAAATCATGTAGATCTTAGCATAGTTGTGATTGTCTAGCTTTGTAATTTGAAAGAGATCAAGATCCCTTAACTTTAAATTTCTCTGTTTTTAGTGGTTTTATTTTTATCTCTCACTTGACCAAATTTTTTATCTTATTTAAATAATTTTTATTAATTTATTTTAATCAATAATTTCTCTCCAAAATAGACTAAAGTTATGAAATAGTAAAATTAGAGAATTCAAATTCAATTGAAAGAGACTTGTCCATATATGAATGTATGGTTTAATATTCTTTTAGTTCATTTCAAAATCAAACAGATTCTCTTACAACTATGCTTAGGTGTTATTCTATATTGCCGTGTTTAGCATTGACTATTTACTTCATGTCCCATTAAATATATTATTTTTCTTAACAAAGGAAAAAGTTAATTAGTTTATTTAAATTAAGTATGTTCTGACACATCAAATACAAACATCCTGTTTATTAAAAAAAAAACTCTTAGACATATTGAATAAAAAAAAAGTTAAATAAAAATCAAGTCAAATACGATACAAAATTATATCTGTACATAATGATAGTATTCATGATAAAAGAGAGGATATAAAATGTCAATACAATTCATATTTCATGTTTATTATTATCAATACTATATATTATCAGCACTATAAATATGAGACGTTTACTAACTCATTCATATCATTCATCTTAATTTTAAATTTTAGAGAAAATATAAAGCTATAATGTACTCATCAAAGTCGAGCGAGTGGAGTTTTGTTGTCATGTTGTCTGACCAACACATTCTTTAATGTAAGTAGAATTGATTATCAGTCATCATGAAAGTTTGAAGTTATAACTTTGAAGTAAACTCAAGTTTAGTGTTGGAATTGATTCTCTTTAATTGTTACCAATAGCCAAGTTTTTGGTCAAACTACATTTAACTAGTTTGAACACACATTGGCAATTAAAACAAACGAACCACCATGCCTTATGGAGTTGAACATCAGTCGGGCATGAGTGGGTTTGAGTCCAATTTTGTTAAACCATCCAAAATCGAGCTTGTAATTTATAGGCCAAATTCTGACCGATTTTTGCACATGTTTAAATGACTTTTGATTTGGGTCAAGTGATAGTCTTTTATATTTCTTATCAAAATGTCTATTTTATTTAACTTTTTATTCATTTTCTCTTTTAATTTAATTAGAGGTCATGAGTTTAAATTTAGTTTTAGAAATGCAACAATATTAAATCTTTTGAGGAAAAATTTTGCCGCTCATTATAATTCTACTCGCTTGATGGAAAATACCCATATCACACCCAAAAAATGATTTTATTATTTTATTTTCAAATTCATTTTTTAAGAAAAAATATATTAGACTTACAATATTTTTATCAATTATTGAATAAGTTTTTATCAAATAATTCATTTATCATACAATAGATGTAATGACTACACAACAACAACAAAATTACTTTATCATACCTAAAATTTCAGACGAAACCTTTAATTTCGAATAATTGTAGGTATATTTTATTTTCACTTCATTCAAACATGTATATATTAATATTTGCAAGCACGTTACCTATTATAACTCCCACGTATCAAATTGGGCCAGCCCTACGGCCTTCTATCTTGAATCTCTCTCTGAAATCTAACGCCGTAAAAAATGTTCCATCATGAATCTAGAACCTGCCATAATCAAATAATCAAATCAAATCATAACTTTACCTAATAAAATAGGTTAATTTTCTATTAATCATTAATGAGTTTGATCATAAAAGATTTACTACCATAAAATCAATTTCCATAACGGCTTTTTTAATCAAATCAGTAGTACATCATTAAGCAGTTTTAATTAACGTTTGGGCAACATTAAGTAAACAGCGTAACCTCAAAAAACCAAAAAGCAGAAACATTAAACACCATACATAACGTAAAAAAGAAGGAGGTCCTACTTAGTTATTTCACACTCTCATTCAGCTTCGAAACAGTCTTGGAGAGTACTACTATTATTATTATTGTTGCACAGAGTTTCCACCCACCAAAATCTATCTCATAATTTCTCTATTCATCAAAACAAGCTTTCTCTCTTTTCCTTACAATCTCTTCTCTTTGTGTCTTTGATCTCAATGTTTGTTTGGAACAGAGAAAATGATACAAGCTGCTTGAAGAAAGGTAATGATGTTCAATTTCATTGTATATATTACTCTCTCTCATATAGTTAAATGCCTTATTTGGGTTATTGTTTTTTCGATCAATGTTTGTTTTAAGTATTGGAAAATACTCAAACTTTTGTTTCTGTGATAAAGATCCAAGCTTTGCATAAAATGGGGTTGTCTCAGTAGCAACCGTAATGTTTTTGGAAAGTGGGGTTTTATTCATTTTGTCCCTTATATTTTTATAACCCCAGAAAGAACAAAAAGGGGGGAAAAACTTGTTTTTTTTTGCGTAATGTGGTTTTGTTTTGTACATGAGGGTGTTAACAGCTTCACTAGTGACCATGTTTTTTTTTGTTATTGTTGTGATCACACTTAGAATCATATTGCTAGGATGCTGAATAGCTTTTTATTTGTTACATATAAAGTTGCCTTTTGGTAGGATCACTTGAAAAATGATAAGGAAAGATGCCTCCTAGTAGTCATAAATTTGAATAGATGTTTGTAACTTAGTTGGTGACTATGAAGCACAAACACAAGACACAACACTAACACATGGAGACACCGATAATAATGTAAGAAGATGGAGTGAATGTAACCAGATGTATTGACGTCGTGTGGGACACAAGGGACACCTTCGATCGAGGAGTCAGTGCCACATAGGTTGGCAGTGAGATTCCCATTTTAGTGCATCATTGCTTTAGGATATAGAATTTCACCTCAATTAAAAAGGACTTTGGTGATTTTTGTTGTTGTTGTTGTTATACTGTCTTTAGCATGTGGTAGAGATGTAATTTTCATGTTCTGTATACTCCAACAAATGGTGCTGTTATCATGATAGTGAAGCAGTTTGATTCTTACCTCTGAAATCCCTTTTGCATCATAACTATTCCAGTGTCAAACAATTGAAGGATTTTAACCCAGCAGAAAAAGAATGATAAATCTGACATCCTTCCTCTTAATTGCATTAGCCTTCCCTGGTACATAATATTGCAGAAAGGTTGGGGTTTCTTAAGAACACCAATTTTTTACAGTTTGATCCTTTTAGAGTTAAGTTATGTTGTAGTCTTTATAAGCAATGATACCTTTTCAGTTGTCATTTGTTATGTGCTGATATATTTGACAATTATTTGCCCCGTCTTCTCCTAGTAAAATCCTTAGGCTTTCTTTAACAAAAGTTATATTTCGTTCATCACTCTTATGTTCATGAGACATAATATATTCAGTTCTTCCTACATTTTCAGGGTGAAGATATGGTACAATCTACTTTCCCCTAGGTGCAATATTTTTGTGGCCAAAATTGTCAAAATATATTCGCTTATCGTAACATCTACAAGAAGAAAGCCACAGACTGAGCCATCAGTAGAAGCAACTCCAACGACAGAACAATTTTTTATAAAAGATATTTATGCTGTCAACCCAAGCTTGGTAATATATTATATATATCATTCATTTAGGAGGTATATCTTGTAGAGCCAGTGCAGTTATTTTTACTTCTGTGCTTGTTTTTGATAGCATAATATGGCGGTTCTTACACCTGTAAGTTCAAAACTTGGAGCGAAGTATCGTGCTCTAGCTCCTTTTAGAGTTCTAAGGGGTTTGGTGTGTCTACTGGTTCTGGTTTCGACAGCATTTATAATATTGGTGTTCTTTGGCTTTATCGGTGCTGTTATAATGCGACTTTTTAGCATCCGTTACAGCAGGAAAATAACATCTTTTTTCTTTGGTGCTTGGCTAACTTTGTGGCCATTTCTATTTGAAAAGATAAACAAGACTAAAGTTGTGTTCTCTGGAGCTATCGTTCCTTCGAGAGAACGGATCTTAATCATCGCAAATCACCGAACTGAAGTTGACTGGATGTATTTATGGAACCTTGCATTGCGGAAGGGATGCCTTGGATACATTAAATATATACTTAAGAGTAGTTTGATGAGACTTCCAATTTTCGGTTGGGCATTTCACATAATGGAGTTCATCCCTGTGGAAAGGAAGTGGGAAGCTGATGAGTCAAATATGCGTCAAATGCTTTCTACATTCAAGGATCCTCAAGATCCTCTCTGGCTTGCTATTTTTCCCGAAGGCACCGATTTTACGTAAGCTGCTTGTAAATGGATTCTCATTTTACATTTCATTTTATGCTGTAATGAGTTAAAACTTCGATATGTTATTATCTTTGCTTATGATCATCATGATGCTGGAAAAATAATCAGGTTTCTTGTATTTGAGAATCATATGATTTTGTTTGGAAATGTTAATATGATGTGAGAGAACATAGTATTGCATGACTTTGTAGCACAACTTTCATAATCCTCAATTTGAGTTGATGTAGCATATGCAACTTTGTCTGTTCTTGTGTATTCTTTTTATGATTTCTTTCCATCTATCTTTTTCTTCTTGTAGCGAGCAAAAGTGCCTTCGAAGTCAAAAATATGCTGCTGAACACGGGTTACCGATTCTGAAAAATGTTTTACTTCCAAAAACCAAAGGCTTTTGTACCTGTTTGCAAGAGTTGAGGTGCTCTCTAAATGCAGGTTATCTCTCTGTCTTTGTCTTCCATTGTTATGTAATTATTGGTTAAGTATGTGACATTAGTTTTATTTCTTGTTAGACCTTATACCCATTCAAGAATTATGCATCATCTAGATTCTCTTTTTCTTTTGATATGATTGGTGGGGAAGTCTGCATTGTTGTAATCTGTCTAATATCATTTGAGCTAACCTACTGACATAAGCACTCTTGAGACGGTTCTGGAGAGTTCATGGAAACATAATATGACATGTTCATAAGCTCTCTTGAATAGCTTATGAAAACAACGTATAACTTATATGATTACAAATTTAATTTAATTTTATCTTATGTTATAGAAATAGCTTATGCATAAGTACTTATATGACAAACACTTATGCTGAAAGCGCTTAATTACGGATGTTTCAAGGAAAAGTACTTATATTGTCTATTTGAGTTCATAAACTGGCTACCTGATGGGGCTTGCATGAACTTTTATTTTTCATTGTAGAGAAACAAACTTATGTGCTTTGTTAATTGCAATGATATCAAATTGGTCAAAAGGTTGAAAAAGTTGGCAATCTCAAATTCATATTATCCTATCAATAAGATGCTTTTTATCTTTAAATTGTCAGTTTATGATGTTACCATTGGCTACAAATACCGCTGCCCGTCTTTCTTGGACAACGTCTTCGGAGTGGATCCTTCCGAAGTTCATATCCATATCTGCCACTTTCCCATTGATTCTATCCCAACATCTGAAGATGAAATTTGCACGTGGTTGCTGGATAGATTCCGGTTTAAGGACCAATTACTTTTCAATTTTCAAAATCAAGGTCAGTTTCCCGATCAAGCAACAAAGAGTGACCTCCCTGCTGTGACGAGCATTTTGAATTGTATGACAGTTATTATATTGACAGGTATATGCATGTACTGCATTTTTTCCTCTGTCTGGTTTAGACTTTATGTGTTTGTAGTTTGTGCTTATTTGGTTCCGGCCACGTATTTCAACATTCGGCCACAACCCATTCTTGGACTTTTTAAGATGTGATCAATTGCGGGTGTGAGATTCATCTCGATTGTAGTTGTAATATTAACATTGTAATGCCAGTATCGGAGATTGTTTCCTCAACGCTGACGTTGTAGAATGTTTCATCGAATGTTGTGAAAAAGACGCAAATTCTCTGAAAAATGAACTAGAACAACCGGTTCATTTTATTTTTATAATTTATTTGCATCAGTTTAGAGGAGTGCTTGAGCTTCTCAAACGTGCTTTTATTTTGATCTTCTAAATCTGATTTTGAGCAGAAGTGATAAAAGTTAGTTTTTTAGTTAGGTTGAAAAATACACTTCAAGAGTGTGTTTGGATTAATGTTTGTCTTTATCAAACGCTATCAAAGATTGTGATTTTTAGACAGGGTATTTGCTTACTTATTTTCAATAAACAGGAGATTATATACATGCATAAGAAATGTTAGTATTTAGCATAAAACAAATTTATCCATGAAACAAACAATACCAACAAGACCTTACTACTAGATAAAAAGAGATAAATAACAAAGAATACCCTACTTCATTACTTCATTATGGTTCCTCATATAAGATAATATTCAATGGATTTTTTCATACCCCACTTTTTTGTCTATCTTTTCTTATATAATAATAAATCTCATACTTAAATTTTGTGCCCACTTTTCATATAGACTCAAACAGTTGCAACTAACATTTTTGGATTCATTTATTAACTTGACTCGCCTCACCTAAGTCACTTGTTTTTCTAACTAAGCATTTATTTCCCTTTTCCTATACTGGTGTCATTACTTAGCACTTATACTAAGCATTTTTTTTATAAATAAATTCAGTTCTTAAATAAGAATAAATAAAATTAGTTTAAGAGGTAATTATTTTAGAATATTATACTAACAGTTTTTAAAATAAAACAGAGCCTATTTTTCAAAATAGTAATCAAACAATTTATTAGTGTAAAATGAATGATGTCACCCCTTTTGTACTTTGGTAGCACTATTACAGAAAGAGAAAAAGTGGCTACAGTAGCCGCTAGGAAGAAAAGGCACGAGAGAATGAAGCAGTGCCACGGAAAAATGGACAGACAGAAAAACTTTAAGATATGATATGTCAGATATTAAGTTATAAGTTGTGGTTTTTCAGAGAAGTTTTTCATTTATGGTATGTCTGATATTTAATTTTTTATTAATTATTATTGTTATGTTAAATCATATTTTTTGTTTGATTATTAATTCGTATAGATGAGAGAAAAATATTTTATATTATTGAAATTGTTATCTTTATTTTTTTTTAACACTCTACCGTGTTCATAGATATCTATTCTCATTTTTAGATGGATCCATTAATAACAAAAAATTAAAACAAATAAAAGTAAATTAATTTTTAAGTGAATTGAATAATCAAAATAAAAAAATTCTAAATTGATAGATTAAAATTCAAATAATAATAAAATTCTAAATTCATTAGATTGTGACTAGAAAATAGGCAATAGTTGTATAAAAGATAGTCGAGGACTTTGAGGCAAGAACAAAAAAATTAACTAAAAAAAAGAAAGAAAATTTTATAATTTTGACCCGAGAAATCAATTTGTCTCGCCACCATTCCGTTTTTTCCAATGGATAAATCCAAAACCTTAATTTAAAGTAGTGGATTAAACAAGGTTTGTACTATACCATTTAAATAATGGGTTAACTAGTAGTAAAAAAAAATATATAAAATATAATATTTTTTATATATAGAATGATTCAACAAATATTTTTTATTTAAATATATATAATTTTGTAAGTAGTGTTTCATATTAACTTCGTGAATTATGTGAATATTTGAGAATTTACATATTTAGAATACTTCAATTTTCTACTTTAATTGAAACAAGAAATATGATGAAAAAATAAAATACGATGAAATAGACTTTGTCTGATTATGATTTTATTTAATCTTAACAAATATCAATTATTCCACATATCATTTTCTACTTTCTATTGTCTTATTCAAAGCTTGTAGTTTATTTCATAATCTACCTTCAATCAAATTTAGCAGTTAAGTTAGTC
>JBBPBT010000938.1:8305638-8323438 GCA_037974875.1 Cicer bijugum | reverse complement strand
CTATTCTGAATATATATATGGATTTGTGCTAAAAATTCAAATTCCATATTTTAAGTTTTCTTTATATAAAAATAAATGATAAAAAAAATCCAATCGATTTACATTTATGCAAAATGTTTTTCTATTTATAAAAAGCTTAATTTTATTATTATTATTATTATAAAAAACATTAAATATTTTTATCATAAAATAATATCTTATGATAAATCATCCAAAACAAAATAAGTAAGAATACTAATATTAGCATGTTGATGGCCTGCGAAGGGTTGAATTATTTTTATTATTAGATTATTGAGATGTCTTTATTTTCATCTGGTGAATATAAATTTTGATCTAGTCATATTATTTTTCTGAAAGATGACATTTATCTTCTCGAAATCAACGGAATGCAACATGATAGGTACCCATTCTTTATCATCATTTAACATTATAATATATATGTTGTATATTGATATTCATTTTGTCTCTCTCCTATATTAAAATTCCTGACAATTAGTATATGGGTTAAATAGATACATTGCTAGTTTTTATCTTTACAATTCATTTTTAATCTAAAATTTATTGTTTAACTTATTTTTATACATAATTATAAATTTGTTCGAATTAATTTATTTAAATTAATTTATCTACCAAAATAAAAACTACTAAAACTATTAAAAAAATTAACAAAAATAATTTATGACATGTTCATAAATTATTTTTAATTAATTTCTCTAAGATCTTTAATATAACTTATGAAAATGACTCTTTAATTACATTCAAAATTTTTTATCTATTAAATTAATTTTACAAAATCAATTAATTAAGTTTTACCTATAAAATCAATTTATAAAACCAATTCATTCAAAATTGATTGTAACACATAGAAAAATGTCGAAAGCGGACCAATCACTTGATTTTTATATTTTGAATAGAATAATTTGGCAAATAGTGAAGTAAAAAAGAAATGGCAATTATGTAGATTGTGGAAACATATAAGAGATTAATGTCCTATGTAATAATTATATATGGTTGCTGGCTGCTTGTGATTATGTAATAAGATAATGAGTTTTATTCAAATCCGCCACGTGCTGTCTCAAGATGTTGCCACGTAAACCTAAATGACACGTGTTCGCAACTTAGTGGTTGCCACCAAGCCATGATACGAGAGTTGAAAATCAAAAGTTAGATTCCACGCTACGTCAACTACCTCTTCTCCCACGTGATTTCTTGCTCGTGCCATCACATGCACAACAATAATTTAAAATTTTATGATTACATTACATACTTACATGTTAAAGGATGAAGCTTAACCAAATAAATCATGTCGAAGGACAAAGACTGTTTCACCATTTTCATACTAATAATAAATATTCTTTAACGGATGGATCAATATATACTACAAGTCATTAGCATTTTTTTTAATATATATTCTTCCATTCAATAAAAAATGTTACCCCAAATATTTTTCAAAATGAAAAATATTTTATACTACAACAAGAAATGATCTTATAAGAGGGACATATATCACGTAATGATTTGATGGAGGAGGATAAAACAAATTAAATTAAAAGCAAGCAAGCAAAATAAACAATACTAATCGACAAACAAACATGTCAAGAATATGAACCATAGCAACAAACACAATGAAATTAAAATAAGAAAACATAAACATGTTTTCCTAAACATAGTTCAAGTGGTTGAACTCAACATAACATTTTAACGACTAACATTTGCTTACTAAAAATGAAAAGCATAAACAGGGGAAAAACAAGTGCAAAAGAGTCATTGTAGATGGATATAGTCTTAGCAATGGAACGAGTCCATAAGCTTACACTTAACAGGTAGTTCCATGGCTTGTTTTGGATCAATACCATAGAAAGAAAGCAACCCTGAATCCATGTAACGACACAAACATTGAAGATCAGCTTTGGAAATAGCAGAGCAACAAGCATTGGATGGAATTTGATCATCAACAGAATTGTCACCACTCACATAAGGCTTGCATGAATTAAGCCCTGATTTTGTCATGTGACAATAGGACTGACCATTAACCAACAACATTGCATTGGCAATGGCCAACAACATTATCCCCACAATCATAACCTTCCTGTATGCCTCCATCTAAATTAATTAATTTCTACACTACACACACTGTCATTAATTAATGAGAATGAGAACTATATATAGAAATTGAACATTGTTGCAATTTACAAGATATAATATAGTATTATATTGTACATAGTGTTCCCGTGACCATAGTGCGCTGGCCAATTGGCAATACTATGGGCTATTCTATCACGGGTAAGCATTTGGTACTTTCAAGGAATTCGGTTTAGTAGTAAAATTCAGTCTATGCTCTCTAATTATGTGCATCAACTTCGTTGGATTCTTGTGGGGCTAACTTCATTATGTTAATCAATACAAAAAGACAACAAAATTAATTACTATATGGAATGTAATGTCTCAAAGGAAATTGGATTTCCTGCATCAGACAGTAATGCATCTCAACCGTCAAATCTGTCGAGATCATTTAAAGTTAATTTTGTTATTTTGTAATTTAAACTATCGGATTTAAAATTAACGACCAATGCGCATAAGGGGAATTGACCCGACAATTATCTTTGTCATGTACACTTTAAATCTCTCTAGTAAAATAAGTGAATAAGTTACACAACTTGTACATAAATTATCATAAAATGATTAGTGATAGAAGTAGATAAGATTTGATTTGTTCATTTTCTTTATAATAAAAAATTGTAGGCATCTAAAGGATATGTTGAAAAAACTATGAAGTCTCGTGTCCACATCAAACAAACAAAGGAAAAAATTATATAAACATAAAGATTTTGAATCTAATTGGTTCAAATTTTTTGTTATATATATATATTTCCCTTCAACCTTCTGAGTCTCAAGGAAAATGAATTTTGTTAATTTAAATTTAAATTGTGGTTTCTTCTCTTGCTTTAATATGTTCTTAAATACACGACTAAATTGATCAATTTAGACGTGTAAAATACATCTAAGGATTTACCAATCCAAACAAAACTTAGGGGCTTTTGTCAAAACATGGGGTGGAAGAAGTCATCAAATTCAAAATCAGATTCTCTTGAGCGATTCATCTTTAATTGAAATTCAGTAATCATTTGACCAAATTACTTAATTAAATGATATATCTTTTATACTCAAGAACAAATCAACACCACATACACTGTTAAGTGCAAAAAAATCTAATGTAATATGTTGGTTATGTGATAAAAAGAGAGATAGAAACAAGTGAAGTTTTGAATCAGCGTTGAAAAATTAGAGATGTTCAAATTGTAAATCTAGCATAATAAAACTCTTTCCTCGGATCTAGCTCTTGATAGGAGGGAGAGGGGCAAGAGATTAGGGATAACATCTTTCATCTCCTAAATTTTAGAGTAATGTGGTGGTGTAAAATTTTAGAGTAGTCGTAATGAATAACTTTTAGCTTTGCTGTCGAGTTCTCTTCATCGATCTCCTCTACGCATCTAGTTTCAAAGAGAGATTGGTTAGTCGCCTTCTGTTCATTCTTTCCCCTTATCGGACCTCATTGGTTAAGTTGGGGCAAGCCTAGCTATCGAACTATGATCACAGACCGAATTGACTCTTCTTTATTTTAGTCTAATTGGAGAGGAAAAAGTTCCATCCGTTTCAGAAGTCGCATAGAAATGGAAAGATTAAATACCAAAAATTACAAAGGCATTATCTAAAAATAGGTAAGCTTGGTGTTTCAAAATCAGCCTAGCCAACAACCAACATCACCTTCTAGGGATAGTAGGAGCTCATGTAGCCAACAACTATGAATATCCTGTGTTTGTTGTGCAAAGGAAGCCTCAATAAAAATCAAGAAAAATGATCTCTTCAAGAAAGAAAGCTGGTTCACCTCTATCCTACCTACTGGTTAATCCCAAAGAAAACTTCTCTAAGATAGCCCTATTTTTCCATTTAGTTTAGAGAGAGTAGCTTGCTTTCCACAGTATGCTATTCCTTTCCTATAATGAATGACTCAATTTAAAAACTACCCGAATGAATAGTGAATCAATGCTGGTACATCTTATCTTTTGTGATAAAATTTAAGGTAACATTTATGAGTTTAATTTTTATATACTTTCAATGTAAATCATCATACATTGTCAGTCTATTACAACTAATCATATTTGTGACTTTAGAGGTCATTAAAATAAAAATCAATCATTTCATGTGATCAATGGTTGTGATTAACTGACAGTGTAAAATACAGTTAGTAGTCCACAATCTTGCTGTATATTGGTCTTATGGTGTAGTCTTTTAGTCAATATCTACTTGTATTGGTGATGTTATTGTAATCGAAATGCAATGATTTTGTTCTAGCCAACAATAAAAGTGTAACGCATCTATATTAAGTTAGAAACACCTGTTTTACGACATTTATCAATCATGATCGCCTAATCAAAATTTTCAATCTCAAAATAAGTCCAACTTCCATGTTACAGACTACATTAACTTCATGCAATGGTTTACATCTACTTGTTGTAAAGATGAACAGCACTGAACACAAAGAAACCTGCCATCTGCATCACAATCAAAAGGTTATATTACATAAAAGCCATGGAGAATTCTAAAGATTCAGCTACAGAACATAACATGCATAATCTAATTACATTTTCCAAGCTGAAAAATTATATGTTTTTTATAAGTAATTGAGCTCGGTGTACTGTACTCCGAATTTACAACAGTTACACACAATATGCACTAGACCCTGGTGGTAGCTGAAAAATTATACGACTTTAAGGGGGGAATTTAGGTAAAATATATACAATGAGTCGGATCTTGAGAAGCTTTAAGAAAGAAACAAACGAATTGCACAAAGAGGAATGAGAGAAGACGGGGGCAAGGGTTTTCAGTAACACTAAGAGTGTGTTTGGATGAGTGAATTTTTTGAAGGAATGTAATTTTTTAAGGGAATTCAAATCATTCAACACAAATTACCTTGTTTGGATGATTAATTTGGAGAATTTTTAAAATGAAGAGATTTCATGAGATATTTTTTAAAAGATAAATTTGGATAATTTCAAATACCACCTAAAACTTAAGAATTTTAAATTCCTTTTTTACTCTATAAATTATGAATCATAAAATGGTCCCTATAGTTTTGTATATTAGTCCCTATATTTTTATTTATTTTTTGCAATTTGATCCCTTAAAATGTTCAAATTTTGCACAATGGTCCCTAAAAATTTAACAATGGTTCCTCAATTTTTCTAAAATTTCAATTTTGGCCCAAATTTAGTTTTCATTTTTGCCCTCAGACTTTTGAAATTTATAAAAATAGCCCAATGTTAAAAGAACAATTCCTTTATCCAAACAACAAAATTTATAAATGAAAGGAATTCAATTGAAATATTTGAATTGCCTAGAATTCTAATGTCCTTAGAATTTTCAATTATCCCATCCAAACACACCCTAAAGGCATTAAGATCAGGGAATTTAAAGCAAAGATTAGTCAGAAATTCATTAGGTGGATTTTGGCAATAAAATATCTCCAAGTTCGCACACAAACAACAACGACACACAAGGTGATTGGTCGTATTACCTTTTGGGAAGTACAAACAAGTTAATCAAGAGTATCTAAGATGAAATTCAAGATACTATTTCATTTTATTGATTATCCCTTCCCATTGAGAGAGAGAGAGAGATTCTTACCATCGAAAATGCTGCTCCATAATAGGGATAAGCGGCTGGGATAAATCTCTCATATTCGTTGTGTCTGAATGGTCGGACAGGAATCTACAAGGAAAATTCAACAACACTCATGACTTGTGCTTACAGAATTCTTCTTCTTATTATTATATAATCTATAATACCAATAAAAGCAAAAAGTTTCAAAGTACAGGTTGCCAAATATTGAAATTTAGTGTGATCTTGTAACAAACTCCTACAATATTATCCAACAATTAACATTGAATTAAAAAAAAAAAAACTAGTTTAACTAAATGCATAAGCAAAGCTAATAAATAATGCACAGCTATGCACACCATAAAGGTCAACATCTAAAAAGATAAGTCATTGGAAAGAGGAAATTATAAACCCATAAGGTGTAGGGTGTTTGTGGCTTGTGTAAAGCTGTTATGTTATATATAGAAACATGCAGAGAACTTTTTTTTGTGACAGTGCTCAAATACAAAGGAAAATCTAATCAAGCAGAAAAAATTGTTGAACTTTTGTAAGGAAAAACAGTGATTTGGGTAGAATGACTCGTAAAAATATTGAAATATTAGAAGATCAGCAATTACCTGCTTTGATAAAGATAGGCTTGTATATCCAAGTCTTTCATACTCAACTTTGAACTGGAAAACCCCATAGACATCTGGAACCTTAAATGATGTGAAATAACGACCCTGAAAGAGCACAGAACATGCAATCCGACGAATTTCAATCAAGAGTTTACTAGAGAAAAATTAAGAGTGTTCAAGAGAAAAAATCAAAAGAACCTTGCTGTCATTTGATAAAGTCTTCAAGACATAGGGGCTCATCATGTAAAATTGAATTTGAACATCATCAGCTACATAAGGTTCCCATGTTGTCCCAGACCACTCGTAAATTTCAACAGAGTATTCCTTTAAAAAAAAATTGAGAAGCTAGCATCAGCCAAAGTAAATTTTCAATCAAAGAAAACATGCAAACGCCAGCAATGAAATAATATTCAAATTACCAAATCATCGTTGATCCTATAGATGGATGGTTCGTTAGTTTCTCCGACTTTGTGGTGTTGCACATTGACCGCCTTAATGTCAAAATATGAAGCAATAACATATATTATTTAACAGTAACGATGCTGAAAGATGATATCAAATATCAAATAAATGAAGAATGAGAATAAAATTGACTGAAGTATTTTTATCTTACCTTGAGGTGACCTCTTTCATGCAAAACCCATTTGCTAAGTTCAGTAAAGAACTGCTCATTACCAGATTTATCGTGTCTGTTATTCCAAAAAAATTCAGATTACTTAACTTATATTACAAACAGTAGGTTTCCCTAAAGATCATATTCTATTGGCCCGTGTAAGTTGGATTTAGTGAAAGCATTAGCCATTACCCAACAACAACTGAGTGTTATCCTACTAAGTAGGGTCAGCTACATGGATCAAACAACGTCATAACGTTCTGTCATATATTATATCTAATAATAGCTATGAAAACTATATTATACCAGGGCCAAGAGAAAAGGTAACTACTCCAGCAGTGAACAATTTTTTTACAGAAATCAGGAAAAAGAAAAAGGTTAAAACTTTACGCACTTGGTTGGACTGCCTGCCTTCTGCACATCTGACCTGAAAAATCTGCAAAAAAAAAAAATCCAAGTTTATGAGCTTCAGAGCTTACACATTTAGAATAATCAAAACCAGGCTAAAAAGGTCGAGTGAGCCTTTCATACCGGTTGCTGAACATGCTCAATGAGCCAGAGATCAATATCCGAGCATTATTTCTTGCCTAACAATCAAAATGGAAATAATAAATGAGGAATCACAACTTAGTTTCAGAATCAATCTCTTAAAAAATCAAAACCGCATGCAATTAACAGTACAATGTGTGTCCTGAAAACAACAAAAAGATAAAGATGAAAATATTCTAGGGCTTATTTCGATTGACTTATTGTTAGGCAGTTTGTGACAGCAGAATTCATGGGCAGTTTGTGACAGTTATTATGTAACAAGTAGTTACTAAGTTAGTCATGTATTGTGTGTGAATAAAAGGGGAAACTGCAGGCTGTTGTGGATTATTCTGAAAATTAGAGAGTGGTAATTTGGGAGGGAGAGACCAAGCTCTTGAAATCTTGGGGTAGGGTGTATGAGTCTGGTTGTTATTCCTGTATTTTAGTATTGTGTAAGTGTGACGATTGTGTAATCATACCCTGTTGAGGAATTAATACTTATCTAAATATATCTATATAACTCAATTTTTTTCATCAATTTACTCATTAATATCAGTTTCTATCACTTATTTAAATTTATCTACCAGCATAAGAACTTGAGACTGTTTGGAAAAGCTTATAATAACAGCTTATATCTTATTTATATGATAAGCTGTTTATCCTAACAATACATACTTACACCAAATACTCAAACGAATATATTTTTGCATGAGTGACATTAAGAATCAAACCTTTCACGCATATTCCAAAAGCAAAGCAGAAAAGTACAAAAGAGGATATCAAGCAATACACTGACACACATACACAGTAGGAGGATGAGATATTGACAGACCTGGATAACTGAAACTAATGAGATTGAAGATCCAATGAGTGATGGAGGACTTGTCAACTTAGATTTTGGGTTGGCAGAAAAAGCTGTAGGAGATGCTGATAGAACTTTCAACACCTGAATTGAAATACATATAACAAGTTTAACCAAACTAATGTAAAACATTTCAAAGCAATAAGGCTTATGATGACATGTGAACTAAGATTAAGAAATATCATTACCAGGCTATTAGAAGGATTCAATGAATGTCCAATTCCCTGGAAAAGTACTGGAGCCTGTTGCATGTAATGAGAAAATCATAAAAAATATAAGAAGCTTTCACCAGTGACATACAACCCACTTTACAACACTTTAAAACAAAGGACAAAAAATGGAAAAGGAAATGAGCAAAAAAACTTCATTGACTCAAACAGTAGAGACAATGCTGGAAACAAAAAGTAATGTTAATGCCATAACCTATATTTTGAGCACAATGTAGTTTACTAGTAAATTAAACATGCACTTGCCTCAATTTTTTTGCTTCCCAAGATCGCATCAGACTTGATAAAATCATCGCTAGCGATCAACGTATGATCTCCTTCTGTTGAGGAGACTGCGTATCCAGAATGATCTACAACCATAGCAGTAGAATCCTACGAAAAATAAAAATAAACAAAAATACAAAAGTAAAAAGATTGACTTCATTATATACATAATACATTCCCAAAATAACATACAAATTATATCAGCCAAGCACATACACGACGAAAACATAAGCACATAGCAGAGAAACATCGATGTACAAAAATTAAACTATAAGCACCTCATCAAAATCCACTCCACACTCAGTAGCGATTTCCCTGATTAAATCAGATGCATTATTATCAGCACCAACTATCAAATCATGACCAGAATCAACAAAATCCAAAACAGCAGCAGCATCAATTGATCCTCCAAAACCTACAATACATGACAAACAACATCCATAAACCCCCATTTACATTACCAAACTTAAAAATCGAAAATTGAAAACATACATAAGATAAAACCACCACTTCCTCGCGACCCATTTCAAAAACAGCAAAAAAAAAAATTAAGATCTAATAGAGAAATGAAAATGAGCGGGTGGTGTGAAAAGTGAAAAACTCACGTTCAATTGTGGGGCAAAACAAAACTAAGGCATCGTAGAGATACTGTCCGTATCTCTGGAGAGCGATTTTGGGGTCATCGGCGAGCTTAAACTCGAGATCGAATCCGCGAGATTGGAGAGATTTGAAGAAGAGAGAGTGGGAAGATTTGACGGCGAAGTCGTCGAGTAAGACAAGGATGCGTCGATCTGAGGGTTTTTCTGGGGAGAAGGAAGTGCATAGAATTGGAATGAGAGTGAGTAATACAACAAAGATGAGCTTCGCCATTTTTGAGAGTTTACAACACAGTTCTCTCTCTCTCTGATGCGACTCTGTTTCAGAGTCTATTATTATTAAGTCTTCGTCTTTGTTCCATGATATTTTCTTTAATTGGGGTTTGTACCCTTTGTTTATGATAATTTTCATTTTTTCCCCACTTTGTTATTGGACTTAGGCTGGACTTACTCTGTAGCCCATAACGTTGATTTGAATATAGAGTTGCTTTTTGCACCCCTCTTTTCTCATACAAACCTTCTAATTTAAAGTTTATTTTCAAAATGTATAATATTTTTTTTTAAGAATTTAGCGTGTATTTTGTGATTTGAAGGAATACTCGTTGAATGCTAGTGTAAAATTATTCTACGTTTATAATGCATCTTCTATGTTCTCTTTTTTTAATGTATATTGTCTTTCAAAATATTTATATATTTATATTTAAGAAATAATCTATTTTTGGTTTGGATTGGATTAGGCTTGTGGGTTTTGTGTTTGATGTGATCTTCCTGCATAAATTGGTAGGGATTGTATTGATGGAAATTATAGACTCATATATATTCTTATTTATCTTGTGTCCTTCTATCACTAAAAGTTGGATTGAAATGACACAAATAATATTATGTGTCAATGTTTAGAGTGTGATTGTGTTATTTGATGCGCTCTCGATAGTTCTTTAACTCATTATTCTCGTCAATAAAAAAGTATCGAATTTACACCGTCAATAAAAAAAAGTATCGAATTTGCACCAAATAACACACCTGACTTCAAAAAAAAAATTCATAAACTTTTACATGCACCTTTGATATTGTGTAATAGAATGTGAACCTATGTAACTTCAAACTGTTTTTCCTAAATTTGATTTTAAGAGGGCTAAAGATTAAGGAACTGCAATATACACACTTAGTCTTGCTGTCACTTTCCTTACATCGTTTTAATATTTGATTCAAAATGTCATGTTGACTTTGTTTTGTGAGAATTTATATTGAAGTTACAAACTTATGGTAGATTATGATTATTGATATTGTAAAAAGGATATTTTCTATGGTATATTTGATTTATAGTACATCACAAATACAATTACAATAAAATTGCATAATCCTTTAAAAACCTAGATGTTTTGAATACAATTATTGTTGTGAAGAATTTCATTTGAAATGAAATATATGCAAAAAAAAAATATATTAAAAAATAATGTATTTGATCTTAATTTTTAATCAAATACATTAACTTTTCAAATATTACTTTTTCTTATATTTTATTATAGGGGAATACAATTTTGAAAAGACCAATTTATAAGTAATTTTGCCTCAACATTCATTTCACCTCAAATATGGATTTCATGGAGTAAATGTGTGACATATTTATTGATCTTAATTGTTTGATCTCAAATCAACAATAAAGATGATTTAAAAGTAATTTGGTAATGTGAACCAATCAATCTCAAATCAACGATTAAGATCAAGTAATATTTATATCTGTATATTTTTTTAAATGAATATAATTTAAATTTAATATTTTATTGAAGGTGTATTAAAATTTGTGAATCTCTATAAAATATACCTTAGTAATAAATTTATTATGAAGAGAACATAATCACAAAAATATAAAGTTTATAATGTGTACATTTGTTTTCTCTAGAAGAGAAAGACAAGTTTCATCATGATCCTGCCAATCTTATACCAACAATAAACACAACATTTGAATTTGAGTATCACCATAGTATTGAATAAAATTCTTAAAGATCTTTGAGAGAGAAATTAGCTTTTCTGGCCTAACTTCTTGACAATTGAAGCCATGTATCTACCTTGATACTCTGCCAGTGCAAGCTCAGGTTCACTTGGTTGTCTTGATCCATCTCCAGCAAAGGTTCCAGCACCATATGGAGATCCACCTCTAATTGAATCCATTTCAAACATTCCAGCACCAAAAGTGTAACCAATAGGAACATAGAGCATTCCATGGTGGACTAATTGTGTTATTGCTGTCCAACTACAATATAGTAGTCACATAAAGCATGTTACTATTATTGGTCTAAGGTTTGTGTCCCACTCATGATGATGATACTAACTATCACAATAAATACATTGCAATCAACACAATAATATCTATTGTAAAAAAATTTATCTATTTACTCCCACCACACATTAGTTTATTAGTTTGTGGAGATTTTTTTATCACATTTAAGATCCTCTATAATCCAAAAAAGTCCTTCAATCATACCCCACTCCTAAATTGATACAAACCAAAACAACATGTGGTATTGTATGAAACTTACTCTCCTAATTTTGATAAACTATTATTGTTTTCTAATAGAATAAGAGCATTTTGCAACAAGTTTTAACCAATTTCATACTTTTTTAAAAAAACTATCACTTTGGCTTATAATTGGTTCCCTCAACTTTAACTCTTCAGGTTGATTATAGGACTAATCTTCGACTGAAGGTTTAATCTCAAAATTTTCAGCCTCTATTAAGAGGCTGTTTTGAAAGAGATCAAATTTTGGTCCTCTCACCCACAAACTGAAACTATGTTGTCAATTGAGCCACAACCATTGGCTAATAACACAAGCTGAGATTCAAAATTCAAACTCTAACATAACATACAAACAACTAAATTTTTTCTATAAAAAACACAATCTCAACTTTTGTCTCAATATAATACATTATTCAAAAGCAACTTTAGACTTTAGAGTCCTTTTTCAATCATGTTGTAAAGAATCAATAAAATTATAATCATAGATAAACTTTTGAATTTGCATAAAACAAAATAATAAAAAAAATAAAAAGCCCTCTTACGCTGTGGTTTCTTGGCCACCACCCTGAGTTCCAGTACTAACAAAAAAACCAGCAGGAACACCAGCAAGCTTCTGCTCCCTCCACAACTGACCTGTCGAATCGAAAAACGCCTTCATCTGCCCCGCCATGCTACCATACCTCGTCGGAAACCCGAACAACAAACCATCAGCCTCAACCAAATTCTCAGCAGATATAATTGGAACCTCATCATCATCACCCTTTTCAGGTGCCTTCATCAGTTCCAACACTTCCTTAGGAAGTGTCTCTAAAACACGGTACAAAACACCTTCAACACCATCAACAGAATCAACACCTTTCTTCAATGATCTTGCTAATGATTCAACATGGCCATACATTGAGTAGAAAACAATGTAAAGTTTCAGTTTTTTCACTGCTTCTGATGTTGATGTTGGTACTACTACTACATCTACGCTTCTACTTGTTGTTGTTGTTGTATCATCTTTTTTTGGAATTTGGGTTTCAATTTCAACACTAAGAGGTTGTTGTTGTTGTTCATTCTCTTCTTGATCGGTAATTGGTGATTTTTTCTTGCTTGGTATGCAACCACCTCCTTTCCCCATTGAAATTTCAATAGTCAAATATATTTTTGATAATTAAGACTATAGTTTCAATAAATGATGTGCAAATAAAGGAATATTATACTATGTTTTTGACTTTCTTGACAAACAAGATATTAGGATTAAAGTTACTATTATGAATCAAATGTTGATTCTGATAAAGTTAATTTGAATTTTATAACAAAAATAAAAGGAAAAGAAAAAGACAGAGGTGGGTGGAAAACAATGTAACGTGAACGAGATTGGATTAGACTTCACTTATATGAGCTGTATTAATTTTAATTTAAGATTAAATTAAATTAATTAGTAAATGGCTCTCTGCTGGCATGCTATCTTGTGAATTAAAAACACAAATTCATATTATTTTTTTATTTGTTAACGAAAGTCCAACACAGAACGTGGTATCACCATCTTTTTAAGTTGTTGTTGTTATTATTATTATTATTGAAAAGTATTTGTTAATGTTTAATTTTTTTTTTTTATAGTTTTTTTGTTTGAAACTTTAATAGGAGAGATGGTAAAAATAATAAAACAAGAACACAAAATATTTTCTAAAATGAAATAGAACTCAACAGCGAATTAAAGAAAACATAAGAAATTGGAAAAGAATACAAATATAATATGGGTGTGTTGACTGAGTAGAAGTTAGGTGATACCTTTGATAAATAATATTAATATATTAAGATTTCATTTTTGTTGACAGCTTCCAACTATTATATCTTCAAAAGATAAATGTTATTTTTGGGGTAGCAAACGGAAATTTCTTTGTTTTTTTCCTTGGAAAGATTCCGATTATTTTATATGAAACCATTATATTGTTTTGATAAATATGTTGGAAGTAAATAATATTATGCAATTATTGGTAAGTTACACCTAACTACTCCATCTTGTCTCCAACTAAGAATAATTGCAAGTACAAATACAAATGAACAACCTTCTTGCAAATTTAATTATTAAGTTAACTAAGACTTCATTTTTTATACTATTGATTTTGAATTTTAATTAAAACAATTCTTGAAGAAACTTTACTTAATTAATTATTTTTTTGGCCAAATTCTAGATTGCTAAGGCCCTATTTTTTTAAAAAGTCAGAGAGTTAAAAAAATGTAATATGAGTGAATGTGGAAGATATTTACATGTGAATTCATCTCATCAGACTTATTTTTTTTTTTTTTTTTTAAATGGAAATACTAAAGCAATACATTTATGATTATCGTGGTTTTGCTTGAAGGCTTTGATATGCATGAACATACAACTTTTGAAAGAAATCTTTCATGCAAAAAAAGACAACACAATGCTATATAACTCACAACATAAAAAAGGAAAGAAAAAAGGGGGTCCAAGTCCTCTTTAGTTTCATATAAATGTCATTCCAAGTTTCATTTTTTTTCTTTTACAAATGGTTCTGATTTCCTGTACTTTCCAATACCTTTGCCTAAGGTTCAAAACCCCTTGACATTGCACACAAGCTTGCTAACGATGTGTATTGCATACGAGGATGAGATAAACTAAAAAATTAAATTAGCATACAACAAATGTTACAGAAGAAATCTTATGTAAGACCCACCTAGATCAAGTGCAAAAAAACCACAACAAAAAAGAAAGAAAAAGGGAAAAACTTAACAGTCTCAGAATTGGGGTAAAAGCATAAGTCAATGTGCTGATAAAACGATATATTTTTTGACCTACACCTATGCTTTATCACTAATATAATGTACTTTGGAACTTTTTTGAACAAACAACTGAGACACATAACATCCTAGCAGCATAAACAAGGTTACCAATTTGAGCCATTAGGGAAAGGTTTGAGTGCTTCCTGCTTCCCATTAACATAATATTCGACAATCGCTTTCATTCGTGGAAGCTTATCGGGGTGGTAGTTCACGTGTATAATTACCGGTTTCAATTTACTGAGGTTAGCATCATTTCTTACTGTTTTAAAAAGAACCTTGCTGTTCATAAAGAGGTACATATCCATTGTTCTTCTGGCAGCATGAAGCCCTTCATAGCCAGGATGTGAGGGATAAAAGAGTTCTTCATTGAACACGGCCTGGTCCCATGCATTCTCCTTGGAAAGTCGTGTCGCCACACGATCCAAAAGCTCGATTGAAGGAATGGTTGGTCTGATATAAAAGAAACCAGAATTGTAAACCCATATCCTCATGGTATGGGCGTATCGAGACCAACCCATTGCCGGTTCGTCAAAGACATCGTTGAAGCCGTAGGCTGTCATGTTATTATGACCATCGCTCATGGACTCTACATCTGAATCCCGGTATAGATGATTGAAAGGATTCTGCAAATAGACAATGTCGACATCGGATAGAAGAACACTATATCCCAACTGCAAAAATTCTCTTAAGATACGAAATTTAAGCCCAGAGACAGCATGGTTCCCTCCACTTTTCCCAATAGTATCAATACCGTCATCTGGGTCTCTTTTGTAAAATGGAACTTGATTTGATTCACAAAACTTGGAAATATCATCGTCTAAAGCAACAACTAGATAATTCGGAATACCAACTCTCTTGATATTGGTGAACCAGACCTCAAGCATCTCCTTCACATTGGAGTTTGCAAGTGCAACTATGATCTCTCGATTAACTGCAATTTTCTCTAATATCTTTGCCAATCTCGGGTTCACAGATTCATCAGGAACAACAGTAGGATTGGTTCTTAATCCCTTGACGGTACCAAAAGGTCCAGCTTTAACCTGTTTACCCAATGCAAGAAACTGTTTTTGAGCCTGGTCTTTCCCTTGCTCGGCAAGCCTAAGCCTTTCGGTCAACTCCCTCACCTGTTTTTTCAGTTCAGCATTATTATCTGATACTGCTACAAACTCGGATTTTAACATGTTGACTCTATCTGAGGATTCACATTCAGCTGAGATTTCCTGTCAAAAAAAAAATTATGATAAAAATCATGCCTGTTGTGCAACTTTCATAGAAGGATCTGTAAACCAAAAGCCAGTAAAACAAAGAGAAATGTCTGCCTATACAAATCAAGGCAAAAAGTTGTTGCCTAAATATTACACAAGAAAAAGAAAACCACTTGTACAACAACAACAACAACCAATCCTTATCTCACTAAGTTGGATGGACTACATGGCTCAAATGACGCCACAATATTCTATCATATAGCATATTTCTTCCCAGTTCATTAATCTCTAGGTCTTTCCTATAGTTGCTCTTATAGTTTTTCTAGGCCGTCTCCAGTCTCTAGAAATTTGATTACCCTCCATTTGAATTACTCTCTTTAGTACAAAATCTACAGATCATCTCTCTACATGCCCAAACCACCTAAGTCGAGTTTCTACCATCTTTTCTACTATAAGTGCTACCCCAACTCTTTCTCTAATGTTGTCATTCCTAATCCTATCTTCTCTAGTCTTTCTCTTAAATTTTTAAGCATGTGTGAATGAGCATAACAATATCAACCACATCTAACAACCCTAATCATCTGACAAACATAATTCCAAGAGAGTGGTTTATCCCTATGCTTAGAAATGTAAATTAGTTTTACACCAACATCCAAAAAATGTCCTTCATTTTCAAAATGCAGTTACAAAAGTAGGGTGACGTGACAGAATATTTGATTTTTATTAGATGTCAATGTAAAACTAGTTTCCTTGGTAGTGCATAATCATATGATCCATATCCTTTAAATCCATAAACAAATCTAGGAAAAATAGCCACATTGAACAAGTGGTTGAAAACTAGCATCATTGTTGTCCCAACCATAATATATTACTATCAAAATTCAAACCTAATAACAGAGATGTTAAGTATATAAGTGATCCATCATCCATCCATATAAGGCAATCAACTAACTAACTAAATTATAAAATTTAAAGTAAACAAAAATCAGTAAGATCAAACACAATATCACAAATACACTAAAAAAAAAACAGTAAAGTGAGAATAGAGAAACATCGAGTCAATGAAAAACATGCAAGAGCTAAAAATTTAAGACGAGACCCAAAAATTAAAATCGAAAGAAAAAACAGAAAGTTACAATCTTTGATGAAAATAGAACCTGGGTCTTGGATCCCGTAACAGGGAGGTGACGATTTGAGTGAGAAACAATGAAACCATTGGGAAACAAAAAAGCTAAGATGCATCCAATTAGAATACCAATTGCTACAGCGGTTAAAACCCTTGATTTGCGTAGAGATTGAGCATTGTTCCTCATCAAGGGTCCTTCTCTTTCTCTGCGTCCAATCATTGTATATGTATTCCACCACCTCAAACACTGAGACTGAGATGGTAGTTTTTTCTGGTTATGGGGTTTTGAAAATTGAGGGTTAAGAAATGAAGAATTGAAGAATTGGGATGGTGAATTTCAGCACAGACATTCACTTCGATTTGGAAAGTGATTTTGATTGATTGAACTAAAAGCTTCTCATATTCTTGAAGGGACTATTATATATCAAATTGCAAGTTGAATGCGAAGTACCATTTGAATTATATTTTTCAATTAAAATAGGATAAACCACTTTTTAGTCTTAAAATATAAAACATGTCATTTTTGGTCCCAAAAAATGATAAAATGTATTAATAAGTTATTATAAATTATATTCTTTAAATGCACATTAAAAGGAGTTGAATAAAAGTGCACTAAAAAATTTGGAATTAGTCATATTGCTCATTTTGCGGGAATATTTTATTAATTATATTCTTTTATCAATTTTTTTCTTCCTATATACTTTGTTTTGAAATTTATATATATTATATTTCTTTTTCCTTTTGTTGACCTTTAAGAGTTTATAAAGTAAGAATGCGACCAGAAAATTTGTGTTGT
>JBBPBT010000938.1:8290016-8305344 GCA_037974875.1 Cicer bijugum | reverse complement strand
TTTTCGAAGTTACCAACAATAATTTGTTACAGTAAAGTGACATGAACTATTATCACCTTAGATGAACATTATTTGTGTAATACATCAATGACCAAACAAATAAATAATGTAATTGACTTTTACAAACATTTTTTTTGAAGCGGGATCTTTTGATACCATTATTTTAATAGAATTTTAATATCAAATAAATATTCAATTTAATTATTTTCGAATTAATCAATCAGTATAGAATTTGTTTAATTTGACCGATTCAAACGTGTTAACACTAATTTGAAATTTATTCAATTTTTTTTAGTATCTTTAGATTAATTTGGAGGCGTAAAAAGTTCTAAAATTAATATTTCATATATTTAAATTAATCAATTAAAAAAAATATTATGAATTAATTGGTCCGAATAAATCTCATTTAAATTATTAATTAGAGAGGCTATATAACTGGCAAATAAAAAGAAGTTCTACTAGGATATCAACACATATTTTAAAAATAATTAATTTAAACCTATTTATCCTATCAATAACTTGTCGTCTAGTATATAAAAACTAATATGTTATGTTATCAAAGAGGTAATCAAGAACGAGTTGGGTCAAAACGTCTACTAACACTGCCATGTCTTTATTAATTGGGCCCATGGTGCTCAAGGAAAACTAGACTATTGGTTTTTTTACCTTCCATTTAAACTTTTATTCTCCCAATTAAATATTTTTTTAGTGAAATACCCAAAATATTCTTAAAAGAATCAGTAAAAAAGTCAAAAAAAGAAAAAATCAAAACAGTCGTACCCCACAATTGAAAAATCCAGAAAAGTAAGTTTTGATGGAAAAAAGTTTTTACTGGAAATTTCAAGGATTGAAATTTCCGGTAGTTCAAAATCAATACCAGAAATTTGAAATTTTTGGATGGCTTACCGGAAATTTCATTTTTGAAATTTTCGGTGTGTATTTTTCACTACCGAATTTTTCAATTTTCCGGTGACCTTCCCAGAAATTTCATCCATTTTGAAATTTCTGGTACACTGTCTTGTTTTTTTTTCTTAATTTTTTTAATTATTTTTTTATTGAATTTTGTTAGTGAGGACCAGAGAAGCAAAAACTGATGGTGATCATTCTCGAGTTCGACCTCCTACACAATCAAATAGGAGAGTTGTTGTTGAAAAAAGGAGAAAGAGGAATGAGGAAAGACAGACGCCCCCAGATGAGCAGCCCCAACAAAATCCTATGTTCGATGTAGAACACGATGACCAGCCCCGGTATGAGCAGCCACAGTATGAGCAGCCCCAGTATGATCATGTGTTTGATGTTGAACATGATCAGCAGCAGCAACAAATTGATGATGAACATGTTCAACAACACCAGCTTGAAGAACCCATGTTTCCTAGAGGTCCTTATGATCTTTCTGTCCTTAGAGATTATGAGCATCATATTGCAATTAATGTATGGAATGGACAGGTTAGTAAATTATTTATTTTATTACATATTATAATATATTTCTAGTATAGGTTATTTTATTACACATTATAATTTATTAGTAGTTATAATATATTTTTAATTGTGTGTTATTTTTATTTAAAAAGGATAGACGTGCCTTGAAAGTTGTTTCAAATGGCAAAAAACAAGACAAATTCATTGATATTAGATATCAATTACCTGCTGAAATAGATCATTGGATTCATATATTTAGATTACGTCCTCTAAGAAGATGTAGTTTGCATATGATTGACGGTAATATGATATCTACTTTTGTTGAAAGATGACACGCATAGACTAGTTCATTTCACCTGTCATTCGGTGAAATGACTATTACTCTTAACGATGTAAGGGGTCTTTTGAGCATCCCATGTACTGGAGAGTTTTTCACACCTCCCGCAAATGTCAATGAAGATTTGGCAATTGTTGTTGTTGTTCAGTTGTTGGGAGTTGCATATGATGAAGCTGTGACTGAGACTAGGACTAATAGAGGGGCCTCTTATAGTTTTGAGTGGTTGAAAGAGGTATTTTTTAAGAAACTTCATGAACGTAGATATGACTGTGCAGCTAGGGCATATCTACTTCATTTGGTAGGGTGTACCATTCTGGCTGATAAAAGTTTTACACTTGTATCTGCAAAATATCTCTTTCTGTTTTAAGATCTTGATAGTTGTGGTAAATGGGCATGGGGACCGGCTGCACTTGTTGTTATATGACCATCTTAGAGATAGTACATTGCCTACTACCAAACAGATTGGAGGATATTTATCTTTATTTCAGGTACTATTATATTTATTATACTTATCATTATATTTTTAATTATTTGATCACCTTAATAATTTTACTATATTTCAATTATTTACAGACTTAGATTTATGAACATTTTCCTGATATTTGTAAACAGGATATGGATGAACATATTTCCTCGATGCCACAAATGTTTCGTTGGACTGCAAAACAAACATCAGGGAATGTTGCATATTACAGGGCAAAGTTGGATGCTTTGAGGGATATTGATATCATCCGGACACCGAATTACGATGAGAACGCTGTGACACGATTTCAATTTGTGTTATTATTTACAGGATACATGTGTTGGTGTTTCACGATGGTTCCGTATTTACCAGAGAGGTGCATACGACAATTTGGGTATACTCAGCACATTCCTCCTACACCACCGATGCTTGTTGCACGTGATGTTGATGTTGAATGAAGTATGTACCGAAATTCTGTACAATCACTTCGAGCTAAATTGCACCCAGCTGCATATCCACATGAGTGTGTTGAGGGATACATCCAGTGGTATTATAGGATATCTCATCCTCGGATGATCCCTTATGCTGCTGTATATGTTGGTCCCAGTTATGATGTTGATGCTGGTCCTGGTCCTGGTCCCGATACTAGGTGTACACGGTGTCATGCAGCTGTATGATGCTGGTCATAGTCA
The DNA here is from genome assembly GCA_037974875.1 of Cicer bijugum. Taxonomy (NCBI): domain Eukaryota; kingdom Viridiplantae; phylum Streptophyta; class Magnoliopsida; order Fabales; family Fabaceae; genus Cicer; species Cicer bijugum. The sequence goes on along the minus strand of JBBPBT010000938.1, from coordinate 8,302,433 downwards.
TGATGCTGGTCCTAGTCATGAAGCTGGTCACGATACTAGGTGTACACGGTGTCATGCAGTTGGTGGTCTTATACAGTAGAGTTTAGATTTGCATATCGGTGGTCCTGAAGATCAGATGTGCGTCTTATTAGAGAGAGTTTTACACATTTCTAGAGGAGGAGATTATCAGTAGTATTATAGTTGTATTATTCAGACTTATGTTATTATTCGCGAGTTATTTTTTATTGAGACTTATTTTATTAGCGACTTATTTAGTTAGTTATTTATTATTCAGACTTAATTAATTAGCAACTTATTTATTATTCAGAGTTATTATTAGCGAATTATTTATTATTCAGTTATTATTAGCGACTTATTTATTATTCAGAGTTCTTATTAGCGACTTATTTATTATTGAGACTTTATTATTCGCGACATTAAATTTCAAACAACATTTAAATTAAAGCAACATACAAATTAAAGTGTCAATCATATCATTTAAAACAACATACAATTCAAAAGTGTCAATCATCTGCCAAAGACATATAATCTGAATTATTTTCTAAATCTAAAGAACACCAATGTTGTAGACGCCCTGCATAAGCAATAGCTCATGATGTAAACTCATTGCTACGATGCTTCTTCCAATGCCATGCAAGTGGAGGTAACGGACATGCAGATTTCAATTTAACTTGAACCCAATGATTTTCGTTAACAAAACCAATGCTGATAACACGATCACGTGACAAATCTCCATTATGTGCACCCCTCAATGGGAAAAAAGTCAAACAAAAAGTTTTTGCTAATGTAACAAGAACGAGATTATATTTTGTTGCTATCACGTAACTCATATCAAGAATGGTCATCAACTTCTTGTTACCTTGATTTTCCAACTCAGTTACAAGTAAAGACTCTGTCACTTCTTGCAAACGTTCTTTGAATAATGCGACATATAAATCAGGTTTGGATTTAATCTCTGTATACAACTGTCGACGTATAATGCTCTAGTATTTTTCACCACGACCAAGTAAAGCAGCAATAGCACGATATCCACAGTTTCCATCTGCTTTAACATTAACTATGTCTTCAATATATGGATGAATTAAAGAAAGAAACTCATGGAAATATTTTTTAACCTGATGGGAGACTTGTTTGGATGTTTGATGAGAGACTTGTTTGGATGCTTGATGGGAGAATTGTTTGGATGCTTGCTGGGAGACTTGAGTATCAACATGCTCAAAGTATGATGGGTCATGATATACGTCATATCCCTTCGGCTTATTGCCTTTTTTCTTAACACCACCTTTTGTTTTGATTTTATCCACTGGTGCACACATTGATGTTGTCTCCGGATATGCTATTTCACGCAACTTGCTCTTTAATGCCCTTCTTCAAGCAACATTAAGTGTTTTCGATATTTTCGAAATTATATTTATCTCCGATGTAATGTCCAACTCTGAATCATTTGTCAATTGTTCATTCTCTTGATCATTATTCAAGGTTAATTTCCTCCAATGTATATGAACATCTAATGGGATTGGAACACCTTCCATCTTGTATCGTGCTAACTCACACGCACAAGGTAATCCATGAGTCTTTCTAAGTATACAACAACACACATCTTTATCATTACCGACATAATTGACTCTCTTGTATTCTTCAACAATATCACCTAAGGCTTTCTTGGACACCACCCAAGTCAATTTCTTAAAGAATGGATTGTTGTGTATATGCTCTTTGCGGCCCTTACTTATCTCAAATGAACCTTTGATCTTAATAATTTGATACTTCAACATGTCATTCATACCATTCCATGCCTTACAAAAATCTCCTTTACTGTGTTCCAAAAATCTCTTCAATGACCAATGAGCAGACTCAACCCTAATATTTAAACAAAAAAATATTTAATTAATCATATATCATGTATAAAATAAAATACAAAATGTGAAGTTTTAATGACATACCTATTAGTTGTGGTATTTCCTAGATGCTATACTCGATTGGTCCATGCTTCAACAAATCTTTCCTTATGAGGATTCAACCATGTATCTCGGACGTAGTAAAAAAAAAATAATATTATCGACATATGCTTGCTCAAATATTTGCAAAAGTTCCTCGTACTCATTCTCTTCAGAACAATAAACAATTTTCCTCCACAACTCAAGAATGGGTTCTTGCATGTCTTTGTTTGATATATACGTACTGTTTGCATTTGGCTTCAACATTTTTGTTAATATAAAGTTGGCAAAGTAAATTTGTTGAAGATGGAAATACAACTTTAATTGCGTTTATTAAAGCAAGTTCTCTGTCAGTGACAATCACTTGAGGAAATGACGTGTTTGAAACAAACAACTCTTTTAACTTCTCCAATGTCCACCAAAAGTTGTCTTGACGTTCAGAATCCATATAAGCAAATGCAACATTAAATATCAACCCAGTTGAAGTTACACCAACAATTTCAAACAATGGTAACCTATACTTGTTGGTTTTGTAGGTGTTATCCATGATCAATACAAGAGGGAACATGTTTAGCAAAGTTATGGAATCTGGGTGCATGCAAAACATATCCCTCACAATGTTGGAGTCCTCATGAGTCCTACTCCAACAAGTATATTTCTCAGCTTCAAGTAACTTCAACAAATGTTGCATATCAGTTCTAGGTCCCATCAAATTCTTCTTGTATGTACTTCGTCGCTTGTAAATTGGATAGATACTAGTCACATTCTCTGTATCTCGATCTCTCAAATATGACAAGATGTGTCTCGGTGCAACGTGATATTTTGTCAACTCGTCAACATGTTTCTTATCTTCTTCTGTTAAGCGTCCCATAAATGCATTATTCTTAAAAGTAGATACTAACTCATGGTTGTGAAGTCCACAGATTAAACTTATAATCCATCCTTCATCATTTTTCAGTGGTCTCGATCTAAGTTTAAACGGACATCCACACCTTTTAATTGAAGTATTTGTGTCATTTTTATTTGACTTATATTGTCCACCTCTATCACAACCAAAAATTAATTTTGACTTTCTTCCTCTCTTTCCAGTCTCTACGTCTGATCGAGTAATGATAACTGCTACTCGATTTTGTCGACCTATCTCTCTTGCCGATGATATGACAGCTTCTCATGATTCAAAAATTTGATCAGTTGTAGATGCTTCAATTAAATCTATAAATACTAGTTGTGCATTTACCATCCCTATTTCAAAAAAAAAAATTAAAATAAAATAACAAACAAACAAATTAAAAAAATATTCAAAAAAAAAAACTACCAGATTTTTGAAATTTCCGGATTGACTACCGGAAATTTCAAACGACGATATTTTCGGTGAACAAAAACAAACTATCGGATTTTTCAAAATTTTTGAAATTTCCAGTAACTTCCGGAATTTGAAATTTCCGGTATTCAAAATACAACTACCGGAAATTTCAATGTTCAAATTTTCGGTAACTACCGGAAATTTCGTTTATTAATATTACTTTCCCGAAATTTCAACGGGGGGGTCAGATTTTGAGGTAATTTTTTTTACTGCTCACGTGAATAAATTTATGAAAGATAAAACTGAGTTTTTAACAAATTGAGGGTACAAGTCTAATTGGGGATCCAAAAGCTAACACTCAAAAAACTATAGTGGAGGTTTTAACTCCTTTTTAAATATATGAGGACAATTCAAAACCAATATAATACCTTTATATCTTAAATCCACAAATCCTTTAAAATTTTAAATTTATTTCTGCCACTTTAAAAACAATAAAAAATTCCTAACAATTTTGTACTTTTTATGTAACTAAACAAATTAATGTACTGGTAATTAAATTTGTAATTTAGGGGATGTCAAGTGTTAGAGAGAAACGATTGAAAAAATTTGATAAACAATCATACTCTGCTCATAAATATAAATAAATATTGATCAATAAAAATTTATATATTTAGTTAACCATCAAATCTTTTTTGATATATATTTATGATAAGAAATAATATACTGTAAATAATATATAGATTTCACTATATATGAGTTTATTTCCTAAGTTACAAAAAGAATTTGATGACTCTACTTTTAAAAAGAGATTCAAATACTTTTAGTCTTTCTAGAATATATATTTACTATGTTTGTTCTCTATGATTTTTATTCATTTATAAATTTTAAATTCCTTATTCTATAATTTTAGTAAAAAGAACTTGGTATTCATAAGCTCTTTTAAATGCACAACTTTCTTAAACAAAATAGTTGATTTAAATAATTTTAGTAAATTGTCCTTGTAATAATTAATAGATTGGTTCATTGAAAGTTTAAAATTGAGAAGCCAAAAATTTAAAAATAATATAAAACTAGTTACATCTTAAAACGTAAAATGAAACTCAATTTGTATTTTAATTGTTCATTTTTTTTTGTAATACTTCAATTTTGTCCAACAAAATAAAAATAATTTAAATATATATATATATGTTTATTTATAAAAATTGTAATAATTATATTTAACATTGAAGATATAATTAAAAAAATTTTGATTAACAAAAAGTCCAAAGCAAAACAAATATACAAAGAAATATTAAAATTTTCTGCCACATCCCATACAACTTTTTTTCCTATTCTCATCCCACGTTTCCTGGCTTTTTCAAGTTTCCTTCTTCCATTACCTTGTTCTTTTTCCTGGCTTTTTCAAGTTTCCTTCTTCCAAGTTACCTTGTTCTTTCACGTTTCCTATTTCTCCACTTTTCCGGTTCTTCCACTTTTATGGTTCTTTCTATTTCTACATTTTTACTTTCTTTCTATTCATTTATTTTAATTTTTTTAATCTAATAATGGTATTAAGTTTATCAGTTTGAATACTCAATCAAAAAATCCAGCCTCTCATTCCCTTAATTGTATGAGTTTGCTTGATCTGGCTCTGATACCAATTGTTGGTGTATATGACCTCTGATTTGCGGAAGACTTATGCAGAATGATGTCTAATCTAATATGAATGCACAGCAGTTCAATAAATTCAATTTTATTACACACCAAATTGAATACGGTCCCTAGTTAACAATTCTAATGAATGTCAAACTATATGGATCATGGTAAATATGGAGAAATGCATTAGACAAGAATGATTATTATTATAGATGCTGATTTACATGCAATTATTATTAAGACAATTAATCAATATCCGAAACGAAATAATTGCAGGAATGTAAAAAAGAGAAGGGAAGAGATAGAACAAGAAATTTTATAACTTGACTTTACTTGACTTGTACTAAAAGTGTTTATCTTATATGATGCTCTATTGTTTTTACAAATTTGCTCGGATACGCATATTGTCACTAACCCTCTTGTAAAGTATGATACACATATTTAGGGGGAGCTTTGTAAAACTGTTTTTACTTCATTATATTCCTTTGAAATGTTTCTCAAGTTAAAAATTGCATGTTTGTCACTTAAATCAAAAAGGGGGAGATTGTTAGACATATGGATAATTATTAGACATATGTTCGCTCGTTTTTGAAGTTATTGACAAATATACACTTTTAAATAAATCTAACAGTGTGAATTGAGAAAATTTCAGGAACATCCATTCAATCTTATAAACTTGAGACAATTGCTTGGAACTCAAGAAATCAACAAAAGCTTGCAGATTCATAAGCAAATCGATTAGTAAAATCGATTCTGTTACAGAGTTGAATGTTTTTATCCAGTCTGAGATTAATCAATCGATGGGCAAAATCGATTTGCACATTCTATGAAAAATCAAACAGGCCATCAATCGATCAGGCCAATCGATTGGTACATTTATTAGAAAATAAAATGTGCAAGTCAGAGAGCTAGTTTGCCACAAATCGATTGGTTAAATCACCAGGACTGACCTGATTGCTTATATCGATTAGACAAATCGATTGGTACACTTACTGAAATTAAAATGCGCAAGTCAGTAGCATGTCTTGCAGACGAATCGATTTGGAAAATCGATTAAACCAATCACTTCTTTATTGTTTGTTTGTCTACATCGATTGACCCAATCGAGTGTGAATGTCCCAGAGCTAAACCAATGATTACTAAATCGGTTAGGCAAATCGATTTTGTAAAATGAGTTTAAAAATAACATTGGTCTGGAACATACACAGTCGATTAGCACAATCAACTATTTTATTTCAGTTGAGTTAAGTTTGGCAACAATCGACGTGGTAAAGCGATTGAACGAGCAAACTGCTGAAATAAGCTTCAGACTTAATTTTTCAATCGGTTAGGCAAGTCGATTGTTGAAAATCACTGTGTCCCTGGAACCAGTGTAATCGATTGACTAAAGCGATTGGTGGAAAAAGTTTTAGAAACAGAGATGACTAAATTGGTTGAATCGATCAAGTACATCGATTGTTTTGATCTCGTTGTTGGAACAAAACACGCCAAGTCGATTATGAACATCGATTCAATTAAGAACATTCATCCAAGTCTGAAGAACTCAGTTAAAATAATTGATTCGTTAAATCGATTAGTGTAAGCAGTTTCAAGATTCAAGAAAAACAAGATTCGCGAAATCGATTGGTTACATCGATTAGTGTGCTTTATAACTTTAATGAATTGATTTGCCAAATCGATTCATACGTTGTTTTTCCAAAAACTATATAAACTGCTTTCACACACTAATAATGTTACAGAACATATTTAGAATTTTTACAACCATTGAGATCTATCATTTTTACTACTAACTCTTTCTCAACTGACATTACTTTGAACATCTTTTTCAGCCATGAACAATCAACGTTTGTGATCAATGAGGATTGAAAAAGACAAAATTGAGAAAGAATGCTTTGAGAAGTTTGAAGATCAAGAACTTTGTATAATTGATATTTTTCTTTTCTGTAAACACCTTTTTGTAATCAAATTACTGTGAGAAAATCCAGTTTTTACTGGTGGTGTTCTTTGAGGTTGAGGGCTGTCAACAAGAAGACGCTTGACTGAATTCTTGGTCAAGTTTATGGGACTTAAACTTGGGAATTCAGGGAAGGGAAAAGATAGAACATAGAGAATAATTTAAGATTGGTGCGAGGCACGCTGTAAAAATCTGTAAACTGATTCTAAGAAGTTCTATTGGATAGGCTAAGATCTTGTTGGATCTTGGGACTGGATGTAGGTCGTCACGAGACGGCTGAACCAGTATAAAATCCTGCGTACACCTTTTCTTTTCCCTTATCTTTTTTACATTCCTGCAATTATTTCGTTTCGGATATTAATTAATTGTCTTAATAATAATTGCATGTAAATCATCATCCATAATAATAATCATTCTTGTCTAATGCATTTCTCCATATCTACCATGATCCATATAGTTTGACATTCATTAGAATTGTTAACTAGGGACCGTATTCAATTTGGTGTGAAATAAAATTGAATTTATTGAACAATTATGCATTCATATTAGATTAGACATCATTCTGCATAAGTCTTCCGCAAATCAGAGGTCATATACACCAACAATTGGCATCAAGAGCCTGCCTTTTTTTAAAAAAAAAAAAAAGAGTTGTTTTTCTCAAAAAAAGGATCATCACTTCTGATTTCTTAGGAGAAAGTGCTTCATTAGCTAGGCCTCCGACTTTTAACGGAGCTGCATACATGTATCAGAAACAACGCATGCTAATTTTTCTTGAAGCTAGTGGTATTGACATTCTAGATGCTATTGAAAATTGACCGTTTGTGCCAACCATAACAGGTACAGGTGAATCAACAATCCTGAAGCCTAAAAGTGACTGGACTGAAGATGACAAAAAGAAAGTTGGGTACAACGCCAAAGCCAAAAACATCATCACTGCAACCTTGAGTCATGATGAATTCTTCAGAGTCTCAAACTGCAAAACAGCAAAACAGATGTGGGACACACTTCTGCAGACGCATGAAGGAACCACTGATGTAAAGAGAGCTCGGATAAATACCCCCATGCATGAATACGAATTATTTAGCATGAAGAAAGAAGAATCAATGAATGACATGCAGACTCGGTTTACACACATAGTCAACAACCTAAATGCCTCAGGCAAGGAGATTGATAATGATTAGCAAATCAGCAAGGTAATGAGGTGTTTGACTAGGGAATGACAACCAAAAATCACTGCCATTGCAGAATCGAAAGATCTAGGAAGCATGAAAATAGCTACATTGTTTGGAAAACTGAGGGAGCATGAAATGGAACTGCATAGACTCAATGAAGCTGAGCAAGGTGACAGGAAACGAAAAGGATTGTCGTTGAAAGCCCAAACACAGCAGTCTAAATCTGAACATGAGAGCAGTTCAGATGATTCAAGCAGTGAAGATGATGAGGAACCTGAACTTGGATTACTTGTCAAGAAGTTTAAGAAATTTCTGAAAAAGAGAGACAGCAAATTCAGAAAACAATCCAGCTCAAAGAACAATGACACCAAGACAATCACATGCTATGAGTGTGGAAAAACTGGTCATATCAAGCCTGATTGTTACAAGCTGCAGAACAAAAACAAAAATTCCAAAACTAAAGGCAAGGAACCGGCTCAGAAAAACAGAAAAGCATACATTGCATGGAACGACAATGAAGAATCCTCCACATCTTCAGAAACTGAAGAAGCAAATATGTGTCTCATGGCTAACACGGATTCTGAATCAGAAAGCGAGGTAAGTTCCCAATGTAATCCTTCTTTTGATGAACTGCAAGATGCATTCAGTGTAAAATCCATACCTTGAATTTATACAATGAACAAACATCTTCTTCATTTTAACCTATATATTAGAAGACAAAATCAACATGAGGGAAGGGGGAGAATAACAAAATATATTATGTTTGTCAACATTAACTTTTTTTTTTAAAATAACAAAATACAATTTATTTAAAAGCAATCAACACATCCGCATTTTCTATCAAGAACTACGTAGCTTTGATTTCTCCCTCGCACCGGGAGATACGTAGGAGCAAGATCACACTCTTGTCAAGCAAACTAATAAAAACTTTTTTTTTACTCTTTTTTAACACACTTTTATCTCAAAAAAAATTACATTTATAAAAAATAATTTATATTCATATTTAATTATAAAACAAAAATATGTATATTTAAATTGATATAATTTTGCACAATTAATTATAGGTAACTGTTTTTTAACGGATGTCGTAGGGTGCTAATACCTTTCCTACGCATAATCGACTCCCGAACTTAAAAATCTGGTTTCAAATACCATTTTTTTTTATTTTTACATAAATAAGGGTTTTCTAATATTTTCCTTATTTTAAAATAAATTTTGGTGGTGACTCCATTAAATTTGAGAAAAACTCGAAATTTTAGACCGCAACACTTTTTAACTGGTTAGTTGTTGCAGCGTACAATACGTTAGAGGTTCCAATATTATTCTTTTATTATGGTTGAGATTTATTTTTTCGTTTTTTAATTAGTATTGTTTTAAAAAAAATTAAAATAATATTATTTATATTTTTCAATGTAATTTTAACTATTATATCTTTTATATTACTTTTTAATATTTACCATATATAATTTTTAAAATATTATTATATTTTAGAATGATAATTATAAAAATAACATAGTTTTTATATTATCTTTTAATATTTACTATATGTATAATTTGATAAAAATAATTATATGTATAAAAAATTTAATCAACACTTATCGAGACAGGAAGAAAATAATTGGTGGATATCTTGATAGGATAGTTTAATTAGTAAACTGTTACAAATAATTATGATGACGAATTAATTGCTTGAAACAAATTCATGTGACAACAGGAAATAATTGAGCTAAAATAATGATGTACGCAACTCATGTTGGACGTTATCTCTATCACGATCGTGACCTATGTCTGAAGTAGCCTACCTACCTTAAATTTTTGTTTCGAAAGGAGGAGTTGTTTCAAATTATAACCCAAATACATATTTGAAAGGAACTTGTATAGTATTCATGATGAGAAGAAGGGAAAAGGGCAAGGGGTGCAAAATGCAATTAAATCAAAAGGTAACCCAGACTGAGTTTTCAACCTATACACCACAAGAATAATAATGCTATTTAATACGAAACAATTTTAAAAGAAATACAAAAATGGTGGTTTGTTAATTTATTAGAAGTTATTCATAAAGTCATTATCAGAAAATAGGAGAGTTGAGTGAAAAAAAACTGTTTCTATGACTTCGAATTTTTTTTATTATTTATATTTTCTTACTATATATCATTTTTCATACAACAAAATCAAGAAAACCAAACACATATAAACTAATAAATTTAAAAATTATATTTATTATAATTAATATAATAAAATAATTATTATTATATAATGATAAAATTAAAAATATTAAAATTATAATTTTTTTATAGAAAAAATTATGATTTATAATATTTAATTGCAGTCATATCTAATCAAAATAGATATTGTTCATCTAAATTAAAACGGGTTGGAGAAGATACCATTAGATATGGGTTGTATGTGTTTCTAACAGTACATATGATGACATGAATTTAATTCAATTGATACAATAATAGTTAAAGAAATAAAAAATAGTCAATAACCATGACACATAGGAGTCAATTGTTGAACTTCTGTGGATCGGAAATGAGTATGGGTCATTGTGTTGTTGTCTAGGGGTTGGGCGGCTTCCCATGTGACCAAATGACAAACAATGTCACAAGTCAACGGCGGTGTTGGACACAGTTGAGGGGTGACCGGCTAGTAGTTGCCGAGGTTGAAGAAAAATATTACGTGGTTAAATTTTTAAAATTTTAGTGGATAAATATAAAAATTTTAAGTTGTATGTTTATAAAAATATATTGACGGTCAAAGTTTTAACGTTTATAAGATAAGTTAACAAATTAAATTTTAATTGATAATTTTAATAATTAAAATTTTTTTTTTCTTTTTTAAACACTAAAATTTTATAGTTTAATTGCTATATTTTGTCGATGTAAAAAAATTTACAGTACATCATAACCATCTATAAGTGTAACTTTAAAAATTACTATAATAAAAATTAAATTATTTTATTAATTTGACGGTAATTGACAATATAAAATACCTTTTATATTGTCGATGCATATAAATTTTTACATTGTTAATACCATTTTCTTAACTACAAAGACAAAAATAATATATATAAAGTCATTAAAATACATTTAAACACAACATATGATTTAAGATATCAATATTGACATAGTGTTAATAAAAGATATTTGAGTATTATGCTATCTACGTGAAATTATATCATGAAATTATCTCAAATCAATAAAGGTCGAATTTACTACTTTATTTCAACTTGGGCTTAAACTCATAAAAAATATCAATGTAATTCAATTAATTTTGGTTAAATTTTTAGGATTATATAATTATTTGGTTTGATTTTTATATCTCTATATGAAATTCACAATTATACATGTAGATAAAATTCACAACTCACATAGTTGAAATTTAGGTTGAAAAATTTAATTTATTTTATAATTATAATAGTTGTTATTGTAATTGTTTTGATAGATAATATCCTTCGATTTATTTTATAATAAACATTTGAGTTATAATTTGATCAACAAAAACTAATGTATTTGATTCATAACATAGATTAAATAGATCAATTTTTAATATCTAATTATAAGTCAAATGAATTTTATAAAAACAAATAATGTTATTGAAACACAAAATATAACACAAATAGAATATTATATGAAATAAAAAGGATAAATATTTGTATCGAAATAAACAATATATTTATTTCTTATTTTACGTCAAATTCTATTTATATAACATTACTCAAATAAATAAAATAAAAATAATAGTATTTTTTAAAACATTATCGGCGACTTTAGAATGGGTGTCGTGACGCTATGTCCCCATCAACAACAAGCACTGCTGGCGGGTTGTGTTTAATAATTGGTTTTGGCCGCCTCCCACCCGCCTTTTAATGAAAGTTTGTTATAATCTATATGTTATTGAGTTTCTTTTTTAATATTTTTTTAAGTTTTTAGCTACTGATATTATTGTTGAAAGAATTTATTCTAAATTAATATTGCTAAAATCTTATTTACAGTTTACTATGTCATAAAATAGGTTAAATATCCTTATTTTGATTTCAATTTGATATGTCTTAAATTTTTTGATTATAAACATATTATTAATGATATTAAAATAAAATATGCAAAGAGAATAATATTTAAATAACTACAAATTTTTTTAATTTCTTTTATAAAGGTAACAGTTTTTTTATTCGCCCAAAAATTATCCAAATTCTAAAGATCAATTCCCTATCAAAACGTATACTAAATAACTTACTGATTAAATTAAGATTATCCTAAATAATTTTTGAATCATTATATTTAAAAGTTAGCCAGTACTCTGTATGAAACAAGGTTTTAGGATCCTTTGTAACAAATATTAAAAAAAAAGAGAGATTTTTTTATAAAAAAAAAATTGAAAATTGCTTTAAATGAGAAACTGTCTTTGAATAGCTTA
>JBBPBT010000938.1:8275140-8287835 GCA_037974875.1 Cicer bijugum | reverse complement strand
ATATATATCTATATATATATAAAGGTTATCCACCGTTTCATCACAACCTCACTATATCTATATCCATGCACTTCTCATTAGACTTACATATTTTTAGGGACTTATGATACTTATTTTATATATACTAAAATTATTTAATTTTTTTTTATTGTTATTGGCTGAGCTGCCATATTTTTATTATGAGAGATTGTAAAATAAAATATTTTAATAATTGTGTAACTCAAGTTCATAGATTACATTGGAAGCAAAATTGTTATTATAACTTTAAGCCAATTAACTTCTGGTATCAACAACAATATTCTAAAGTATATTATATTGAGAGAATGTGAGCTTTTAACAGATCTTGAAAATATATATTGTTATTTTTCATGGAGATACAAAACTTTTGAACTGTTGCTAATATTTTTATCTTGATCTTTATCATGATAGATCACTAGTTAGCAGCGGGGAATCTTTTAAAAAGCGGACAGGTGTCATGGTACCCTTTATATTTAAAAAAAATAAATTATATAGGTAATAAAAATAAATTATTAAATTAACAGTGACAATTACAAAAAAATCCCTCGTTTTGAAAAAATAACATTTTTCAATTTCTCCTGTCCGACTCCCTCCCTCTTTATTTATTAAAATAATAATAATAATTACTAAAATATCCCTCAAACCTTTATGGTTTTGAGAAACTAACTTACGCCATTTCAACTTCTCCCTATCAACTATCAACGTACCTTTTTGGTAAGTAATCAACTTAAATTTATTGTTACTCTATATCTCACATTTAAAATTTATCTTCAAAATATTGACATATATTTTTAAATATTTTTAAAAGCTATATTGGTATATCAAAATAATAGTGATAAATTATTAAAATATTTTTAAACTATATGGTTTTGAGTAATTTTTGCCTCTCTCTCCTCTAGGTACTTATCTCATATTTCCTATATATTCTCTCTTAAAAATTATACTATTAAAATATAATAAAATTAATACAATAACCTCTATAAATACATAATTTATACATAATGATAAACTAACTAATCTCGAACCAACAAACTCTAACACTCTAATTAGCAACTCAACTATTAATTATTAAGCTTTTTCATGTTAATCATTGATATATGATATAGTATGGTACTGTTTTTGAATTGTGAATTGTTTAAATTAATATATGTATTTTTTAGGAGTACACAATATTTAAACATAAAAAAATTGATGCATGTTTTCAAGATGAAATTTTTTGACAAAGATAAAAATTATAAAATGAATATATTTTATTTGATTGAATTGTGTGAGTTATGTGATTTGTGAAAATTGTGTGACTTGTGAAAATTGTGACTTGTGAAAATTAAAATTCTAATTTTTTTTTTCAACTTGTCTACTATGTATCAATTGTGTGATAGTCTAAAAAAAACTATATGACTTTTTAAAAATTTCAATTATAATATTTCAGTTAATACTTGTCGCTCCCGGCTCCCCCAAATATTTTGTGCAAGATCCGCCACGTCTAGTATGGAATTTTGGTGCACGAGCACACATATATGTGTCGATACATATGCGTGTACTTTTTAGGATAAACAAAGTGGATGAGATCATTTATGTCTTTCCAACTTAATTAGAAATTTTAAATTCGATTTAACTTTAATAGTGCAAAAAATGTTAAAAATATGGAATTTGTCATCCATTTAACTTGATTTTTACAACAACCAAATTTAAGGGTTTATCTTCAAAATTGACTAAAAAGTCTGTAAATATATCACTTTACCATGTTATAACTCGATTTTATAACAACTCATTTTAAAAAAAACAAATTTTAAGTTTGATTTTATTAAAATCTATTTAAAAAAATACATTTTAAATTAAGTTTTTTTGATTGATTTTAAAAGTCGACTTAAATAAAAATTTTCAGCAATAGTCTATTTGGAAGGGATTCACATATTTCGTTTGTTAAATTGTTTCATAGAATAAGTCAATTTTTTTTTTCCTTTCTCCAGCTTTAGACAAAGATTTAATAAAAAGAAAGAAAATATCTAATTAAAATCATATATTATTGCGCATAGTTCTTAAATATATGGTTTTTGAGTGATTGATAATGTCAGCCACTTATTTGCAATCCACTTCTACAATGATTGTACGCAAATCTTTTTTTTTTTTTATTGACAAAAAGTATGTTAATTAGTGTATATATTAGTGTTGTATTGTACTCAATTTTTCATCAACTGATAAGACAACCTTATATCCCATAATATAATATATCCAAGTAGAGAGAGGATAACCAATAAACAATATTAACAAGTCCAATAGCCTTATTTCATAGAAACGAACAAGGCACACATAAAGTTCCTGTTAAGGTGAAACTTATGTTGTCTTTAAAAAATTAATTATAGGTAAATTATCTACAATTAATTAAAATCAATCATGTGTACTATATTGATTATGTCAAATATAATATTTAAAGAAATAGTTAATGAAATCCACATAATTAATTTTAATAAATCATGAATAGTTTATCAATAATTGTTCAAAGATAACTTACAATTTTCCTCTTGTCAGTATGGAATTGTCTCACAAGTCCCAAGTCCCAAATGCAAGCTAAAAAAAAGTGAAACTTTTATGGTATAGAAGACAACATGAATATTTCATCTGTACACACTTGAGGGAGCGGAACCATGCGGTTCATTTCTAAATATGAGGAACATCTAGTCCATTTCTATTTTTTTTAACAATTAATCAACGGTGGATCTTTTAAAGAGCGGTTAGATGCCATGGCAACCCTTATATTTAAAAAAAAAATTTATATAGGTAATAAAAATAGATTATTAAATTAACAGTGACAATTACAAAAAAAAATATCCCTCAAACCTTTGTGGTTTTGAAAAAATAACATTTTTCAATTTCTACGCCTTTTTAATTTCTCCCTATCAACTATCAACGTACCTTTTTGTAAGTAATCAACTTAAATTTATTGTTACTCTATATCTCACATTTAAAATTTATCTTCAAAATATTGACATATATTTTTAAACATTTTTA
Organism: Cicer bijugum; assembly: GCA_037974875.1. Taxonomy (NCBI): domain Eukaryota; kingdom Viridiplantae; phylum Streptophyta; class Magnoliopsida; order Fabales; family Fabaceae; genus Cicer; species Cicer bijugum. The sequence goes on along the minus strand of JBBPBT010000938.1, from coordinate 8,284,808 downwards.
AAAGCTACATTGGTATATCAAAATAATAGTGATAAATTATTAAAATATTTTTAAACTATATAATTTTTGTCTCTCTCTCCTCCACATATTTCCTATATATTCTCTCTTAAAAATTATACTATTAAAATATAATAAAATTAATACAATAACCTCTATAAATACATAAATTATACATAAGGATAAACTGACTAATCTCGAACCAACAAACTCTAACGCTCTAATTAGCAACTCAAATATTAATTATTAAGCTTTTTCATGTTAATCATTGATATATGATATAGTATGATACTATTTTTGAATTGTAAATTGTTTAAATTAATATATGTATTTTTTTAGGAGTACACAATATTTAAACATAAAAAAATTGATGCATTTTTTCAAAATGAAATTTTTTGACAAAGATAGAAATTATAAAATGAATATATTTTTAACTTGTCTACTATGTATGAATTGTGTGATAGTCTAAAAAAACTATATGACTTTTAAAAATTTCAATTATAATATTTCAATTAATACTTGTCGCTCCCGGCTCCCCCAAATATTTTGTGCAATATCCGTCATTGCAATTAATGTTAATAATTTATTTTGTTAATATTATTAGTATTTTTTTAGGTGGGGATCTAGTCTACTTGGACATAAAGCTGCTTTAGATGTAATATGATTTTTTAGAAGGAAAGTCATTCTAGTTGTATTCTCATTGGGAGAGAGTAGTGATATTTGAGTACATCTTATACTCACAAAAATTCAATTTGTTTTTTTTTAAAAAAAAAACCACACTCTTTCGTCCATACGCTTCCACAAACTCCACACAACCATGATAAAAAGTGGACCTACATTTTTTTAATTAAAGATTCATTTTACTTAGCAAGTGTTTGTAATAATAAAAAATAATATAAAAAAAATGCCATCTTAGGGTTTTTATGAAAAAATGACAATGAACATGTTGTAATCTATCACATGATAAACGATTATTTGAAAGAAACTTTATGGTTCATTACCAATACCAACAATGTGTAATAACATTTTTTTATACAAAACTAATTAGTGTATTAAGGACAATAATTGAGGTGAGCAAGGTGAGGAGCCTTGAAATGAGTAGTGCAAATTGCAAGAAGGGAAGGTGCCCCACAAAAAAAACCTTTTTTAAAAATAGAAAAAGATTGACGTGCCTTTATTTGCATCATTTCACGAATCTGCCTATCATTGTTGAATATTGACCTATGAATATTTTATCCACTTCAGGACAAATCAAAAGGATACTATTCCCATACGTCATCTCACTCCATCCAAGTTAATTCAACAGTAATTCGTGATAATATTTTGTTGGATCTTTTATTGGGAGTATGACGCAAATCTTGAATAAGAAGATGATGAACTCGATGATGATGAAGATTGCACAAATAAATTCTAAAGCGTGTGTTGATATCACACTAAGCTTTAAGTTCGATTCGCCCCCACCAATCTATATATATTGGATGCAAATGGGTTAACCGGCGAATCCCCTTCAGGATACTTTGGAATCCTTGAAGTGAATTGCACATTCACATCAAGCATATCAATCAACGATGTTTTACGGAATAAAGTTTCTTCGTTTACTCTCGTGCACTAGAGAAAAGAAGAAATGACTCAGAAATATTTTTGACTTGTGTAACATGAATTTGTGTTGTTTTGTCTTGTGTTTCCTTCTGTTATTTCAGCCTCTAAAATATCTCTATTTATAGAGATACTCATACCAATTGGTGAAAGAAAACAACTCTTCAACTCATACCAATTGGTGAAAGAAAATAACTTTTCAACTCATACCAATTGGTGAAAGAAAATAACTTTTCAACTCATACCAATTGGTGAAAGAAAATAACTCTTGTGAAAAATTGCAACTTTTGATAACTTAATAGATGTATTGGTTTGAATTAAACTCAATCATTGCAACCACTTGACCAAGTGATACATTCAATTATTTAATTTTACTACATTAATATAGCTATTAGAAAAATCCAAATATATTTTGGAAATTTCCCTAACATATTTTTTTCGTGCGTGTGGAAATAATTTTGTTCGTTAAAAAAATTTGTCCCAAGAATGTAATATTTTGTTATTGTACATTTTATGATATTTATGACATTAATACTTTTGACAAACATAATTTAATAAATATAGTTTTTTTATTTATATATATTTTTGTATATATAAAATAAGTAAATGACTAAGTTATTATAAAATAGAGAGTAATATTATATATTTATGTAAATTATTTTTATTATTTATATATATATATATATATTATAAATATAATTGGTGACTAAGATTTTTTGGTTTAAAAAGGGACTAATTAACATTTACTAAAAAATATTATATATAAATGGAAAATAAATAATTTTATCGATGTTTATGAAATCGTATTGAAGATAAAATTCGATAAGACTTTTAAATTATGATTTAATCGGTTCAATTTAGTTGAATTAATTGACGAGTAAATAATTAAATTATATAAAAAAACATTAAAAACAACTAAAAACTCTAAATCAGTTTTTTATTTATTTTCTTTGTTAGCTAATTTTACTGTTTCAGAAGAAAAAATAAAACAGTAACAAAAACGAGTATAATCACATGTAGTTGGAATCTAAATTAAACTCATTCAATTCAATTATTTTAAGGGTAAAACCATTAGAATTAAATCAACAGACAAAATAACCTATTTTTTATTCAACCGGCTCAATTTATGGATTGGATTGGATTTTTAAAACATATGTGGTTCTTTGTTGACGAAGGACCACATACTAAGGTTAATTAATTAAAACAAACTATATTTAGTTGGAAATAAAATTGAACCCATAATACTATTCACCAACGACAAGTAATTAAGAATGTATTTGTGGTAGCTAGTAGCTCTCTCTCAAGGCTGGCATAGTTAATATCTCTACTCATTGGCATTGCATTATTAAATAAGCAGTAGTCGACAATATACTTGTTTGTCATTTAGTCATTGGGAGCCACCACGAGGAAAACAGTTTGCAATCACGATTTCATTCACATATAGATAAGTTAAAAATAGAATTAAAAATAATAAATAACGTGTCCAACTTGTTGTGTCACACAGTAGTGAAGATCGATTTTGTTCGAGATTATGCTTTGTGAGTGAGTAAGAGATAGAGAGTGTTGACGCTTCTACGCTATCATACCATGTGGGAAGACTTCTTGGTATATGGTAATGATGTCAGCCTTTTAATTTGGTCTATAAAATTAACCAGTTTGCTACCAAGATCTTAGTATACTACTCCTTTCTTAACTATATGGTCACTCAAAAATAAATAGTTATAGATATATAGTATACTACAAATTCAACACACTTTGTGTGTGTTTCTAATATTGTGCCAAGATGAGTGAGGGCAAGGTAGTTGAAGCGAAAGCTCAAAAAACTCTTCAAGATTTTGATCCTCAAAAGAAGCCCAAACGTAACATGTATGCTTTTGCCTGTGCTATGTTGGCTTCCATGACTTCCATTTTGCTTGGCTACGGTAATTACACTACACCATCGCATCTTTTTAATTTGTATATTCATTATACTCAAATATATCCATTTTAATTTCTAAAAAAAAAAAAAAAAACCTTAATTTCCCCTCCAATGAAACAGGAAGTCAAAAAGAAAAGATTGCTCATTTTATGCATGAATATTTATGTAGAATAAAGAGAATATAAAAGTAGTAATTGACACGTCATCATGTTACAGATATTGGTGTTATGAGTGGAGCAGCCATTTACATACAAAGAGATCTCAAAGTATCGGACGTACAAATCGAGATTCTATTGGGAATCATCAACATCTACTCTCTCATTGGGTCATGCCTCGCCGGCAGAACCTCCGATTGGATCGGCCGCCGTTACACCATTGTTTTTGCTGGTGTTATATTTTTCGCGGGAGCTTTACTCATGGGTTTCTCACCCAACTACTCCTTTCTAATGTTTGGTCGTTTTGTCGCCGGAGTTGGTATCGGCTACGCCCTCATGATTGCCCCTGTCTACACCGCCGAAGTCTCCCCCGCTTCCTCTCGCGGCTTTCTCACTTCATTCCCCGAGGTTAATCTCTTTTCTTAATCTTTATTCTTTTAACGGACACAACTATAAGTTAAATATTTAATTTTAATGAATTTAATTTTTGCAGGTTTTCATAAACGGTGGGATATTAGTTGGATACATATCAAACTATGCATTTTCAAAATTGTCACTTCACTTAGGTTGGAGAATGATGCTTGGAGTAGGTGCAGTTCCATCTGTAATCCTAACCGTTGGAGTGTTAGCTATGCCAGAGTCACCACGATGGCTTGTAATGAGAGGTCGTTTAGGAGACGCAAGAAAAGTTCTCAACAAAACTTCAGATTCAAAAGAAGAGGCTCAACTAAGGTTAGCCGAGATTAAACGAGCCGCTGGTATTCCCGAAGATTGCAACGACGACGTCGTTCAAGTAACAAACAAAAACACTGGTGACGGTGTATGGAAAGAGCTTTTCCTTTATCCTACACCTGCGGTTCGTCATATTGTTATAGCTGCTCTCGGTATTCACTTCTTTCAACAAGCGTCGGGTGTAGACGCTGTCGTTTTGTACAGCCCAAAAATCTTTCAAAAGGCTGGGATCCACGATGATACACATCAGCTTCTTGCAACCATAGCCGTTGGATTTGTAAAGACCGTGTTCATCTTAGTGGCTACTTTTATGTTAGACCGCGTTGGTCGTCGTCCGTTGTTACTAACAAGTGTTGCCGGCATGGTACTCTCGCTTCTCACGCTCGCTGTCAGCCTCACGATTATTGATCACTCAGAAACGAAGTTGATGTGGGCCGTTGGATTGAGTATAGCAACCGTTTTATCTTATGTTGCAACTTTCTCAATAGGTGCGGGACCCATCACGTGGGTGTATAGTTCCGAAATTTTCCCTTTGAGGTTGAGAGCGCAGGGTGCGGCTATGGGAGTTGTGGTGAATAGAGTAACAAGTGGGGTGATTTCAATGACTTTTCTGTCCTTATCTAAAGCGATTACCATTGGTGGAGCTTTTTTCCTTTTTGGAGGTATAGCTGCAACTGGCTGGGTATTCTTTTATACTATGCTTCCTGAAACACAGGGTAAAACACTTGAAGAAATGGAAGGGTCTTTTGGTAAATTTTGGAGAAAATCTAAAAGTTATGATGGTACTAATGTGGAACTTGACAATGGCAAGGATCAAGTTGCACAAGTCCAGCTAGGGACCAATGTGTCTTCTTAGATAAATGTGTATTATTATCATTATCGTATCATATGGTAGTTTTGAGTAGGTTTCCAAAATTTTATAAAAAAAAATTTCGACCGAAAAGACTTGCATACAAAAGTCCTAGATACGAAATTAAATATAAAAATATTATCTTGAAAGTTGTATTTGAAGTTGTGCATACAATTATAAATAGGCGAATGTTGCTATATAATTTAATAGAAATTTCTCTATGTTAATGATTATGACAATGACGCGTTGAAGTCAGTTTGATTTTTAAAACTTAACAAGTTGAATAGATATTAATTTTATCACGAGGAGATATCATTTAAATTATACTTCCAAAATATCATCAATCATCTTTATTTGAAACATAGTTCTATTATGGACCACTATAAACATAAATAACTTGCCATTCAACATGTCAATGATAAGGAAAAAATTTGTTTTCTACCTTTAAAAAAGGTGTTTTTCATTACTGTTTTCTTATGATTTTGCAGAGATGGTTATCTGTTTCAATTATATATAGTAATAGTATCCTTATATCTTAATAATAAAAATCTTTTTGAAAATCAATTAATTGGAAAAAAGAAAAATAGAAATTAATTTATAGGGTTCTTATAGATAGACACTCATAATTTTCAAATATCAATTTAATATATTTTTTTATTTCTCTATTTCAATCACATGATGGATATATCATATTACTCTCTTTATTTTTATTTTTTTCTTTCAAAGTATATGAGATATATGAGTTTGCATACATCATTTCCTTAATATATTCTAATGTAATGAAAAGATAACCTATACTCAACCCTTATCATAAAAATGAGAAAATATAACAAACAACACCTTTTCACAGTAATTATGTTTTAATTAATAGATAAAAATACACTTGTCTATACCTAATTCAATTTTTTTTTTTTATCAAAATAGATTATATGGAGCTAAAATATCACAATCGTTTACAAAAGAATAGTGTCAACTGCTGAGCAAATAGACTACGCGGTTGCAACACCAATTAAAAAAAGGCCAACCAGGTTTAAAAGTTGGTACTACAATTAAACTAAAACCAAAGACATAAACTTAATACGGTTAATTAATTTCGTCAATATACCAACTTCTCCCTTAAACATGAGACTATTCCTCATCAACTAAATATTCCAAGTACCAGCCGGCCAAAAGTGAGGTGTCATGTGAATTCAAAAAAAATATAGAAATTTCACATGTGAGAGACATCTCACAAATTAATAATGTTTATAAATGTGAGATGGATATTTAGGTATTCTTTAAAGATATTTAATTTTGTGAAGAAAAGACAATGGAATCAAGTTGAGTACCACAAATACATCGAGTTAAATGATTGGATGGTGTATTACTTTTTTATTACTCAAAAAAATTAATTTTTACTTTTAGACTGGGTTCTTTAAATTTTATTTGCTTTCCACGAATTTATTTCACTTCCTCTTATCTCTCCTCAATCTTACTCCAATTCTATGTGATTTCAGAGGTAGGTCTAATATAAGTGAACCAATCAAAAGTGATTTTTGCTCTAGTAATTTGCAAATTCTCTCTTTAAATACCTAAAGGATTTCATCCAATTCACAAATTGCACAAAAACTCCAATTATTTTTGAGTTTTCTCTCTTCTCCGCATCGTCTTATATATTCTTTTTGTTCCTTTACCGAAATATTGTCGTTCAATTTTTTGAGTGCTTATGAATGCCATATTGAACACCAACATTATTTTTTTAGAATTTGTAACAAATAAACCCTTGTTCCAAATTATTGGAGGCTTTAATGGTCTCTTTGGTTGGGGATAGATAGAAGTGACGGAAACAAAGGAGATAAAATATTTTAAGAGGGAAGGTGAGTGGAATAAAATCTACCATAAATCTCATTTTGTTCTCTTTTCATTTTTAGAGGATTTAAAAAGAAGCGAGAGAGATGACTAAATACACATAAATCATTTAAAAATTTTAATCTCTTATTTTAAACAAAACATGATTTAATTAAGATCTCTCTTTTTATACCGGAAATATATGAACTTTTCTTTCCTCTCCTCCATTAAAAATCCTCACTTTTCCTCTATTAAATAAAAGTGTATATATATGGTCCATCTTCATGTGTATTTGATTTAAAATGATTACAACAAGCACAGTTGAGAATGGCATTAAGGACCTTAAGTAAAAGTATAGCGGGCTCTACTATCAGTTTTATAATTAAACAGAAAAGTAACGTCCTTATGTTTTCCTTACCTTATTCTTTGAGTTTAAGGCCATTTAGATTTTGTCTCTTCAAATCATTATTGTTATAGTCATGTAGCAGATAACGACTCCTTATTTTAATTTTTTTTAAATAGTCATTTTTAATTTAAATTTGGAAACATTGACATAAATCAAAATGTCAATTTGGTGAATTATAAAATAAAATAAAATATCAAATTTTTGGTGACCATTGAAAAATTTGGACGAATATTTGATCTTGATTAAAGAATTCAATCAACAATCTTTTCTTTTGAACTAATAAGATGCAACTTTGATTATAAAGTTTATATCAACTAATTTCAGTTGATCTTGATGAATCTTTTTAGGGTGAACAGGATGAGGAGGAGTGCCGTTTGAAGAAAAAAAGAAACAAAATATATTATGTTTTGAGAATACCAAGGTTATGTCACCAAGAATAATTTTGAGAACAAATAGTTTGTTGGCATAATTTTTGTCGTGTTAATGTTTATTGTTTTTTATGGAATTTTTCTTATTATCATCGTCATGATAAAAGTAATTTTAACTTAGCATTTGAGAGGAAAAAAAATGGTTTCTTTTGATAGAAGAAGGGAAAATGATAGGACATAATGATTGTTTTCTCTCAAGCTAAAATTAGACCACGATGAACAACCATTGACTCAGTCTTATAAATTGTACCAAAGGCATTGAACTCAAATAGTCATTTTGATGAAGAGTTCCAAAATAAACATTTAATAAACAGAATTTCCAAATGAACGTCCATCTACATATTAAGCTTAAGTAAGCTCTATTAATCTTCAAAAATTATATGTTTCCCATGCAATTTTTCTTCTCTACCTCTCTTAGAGTTCTTTCATCTCCTTTTCTTTGCAATTTAACTATACATTATTTCTGCTGTTAGAAATATATGCTCAAATAATTACCTTTAAAAAAAAATGTGTAGTGAACTAAGAACTTTTTTGATCGATAGTGTAGACATTCTCCTTATATGTATTCGATATCTTCTTGCTTTATTTTTCAATTTCTACAAAATTGAGTTAATTATTGAGATGTGTATACTTGACTCGATTCCTATTATAAATAAGAGAAGAAGTGAGATTATATTAAAAAATCTTCTAAAAATCTTTTAGTCCATTTATTTTTAGCATTTTAAAATCATTTAGTCAATGTATTTTAATATTTTATATTAGTTGTACTTAATATTTTTTTTCAATATTTTTTCTTGACATTATTCAAACTCAAAGTGTAACAAACGCATTAGAGGTTGAGGGAGATGTTAGATATCTTAGTTAGTTAATTAGTTAGTTAAGTTAGTTAGTTAAGTTAGTTAGTTACACTAATTAGTTGGTTATTTTACGTTAGTTATTAGTTTATCTAATTGACTATATAAAATTTTGTAATCATTGATCTAATTAACAATATCCCAATTATTGATATCATTTAATTTTTTTTCTCTATTTATCTTTTATTAATAACTTAAATTAAGAAGAGAAATCTATCACTCACTCCGTCACCTTTATCTCCCATCCTCCAAAGCATATGAAAAAACCATTTTACCCCCTACTATTTGATAGTTAAAATTTTCAAAAAGTTAAAAAAGAATTTTGAAATGTTGGATGAATGGACGCGTGTTCATTGTGCAAAAACCGAACTACATTGAACCACATTAATAATTTAGTTCAGTTGTTGAAAATCACTTTCAAATCAAGTTGAATGCAATTCTGAACTAGTTTATAAATATAAATTAGTTTAATATTTTGAACAAATTTTTAGTTAAAATCAAAAAATTAATTTGAAATTCTTTTGGCATATTTTTTTTCTGATTTTTTCAATAAAAAAGTTTTTTTTGAGAAAAATATATATAAATATTTTCTCAATAAAAAAATTGAAAGTTTTTCAGAAAAAAAATGTTTTCGATTTTTTTTCTAAAATATTTTAAAAAAGAAACAATTTAATTATTTTTTTATGAAAAAAAGAAATTTAAAAAATTTTGTTAAAAAAATCTTAATTGAGGTTAAGTTTTTTTTTTAATTGTTAAACTATTTTTTGAATTAAGTTTAGTTAATTGGTTTTTTTTAAATATGTGGTTCAATTTATGAATCATTTAAATGGTTTGTTTTTCGTGGTGGAGTGCAATCCAATTTATCAATATGTTTAATTAATCATATTTTTTAACACTCTTAGATG
>JBBPBT010000938.1:8242810-8259515 GCA_037974875.1 Cicer bijugum | reverse complement strand
TATTAATACTACTTTATTATCTTAAGAATATCTTAGAATATAGAAAATAAAGTTTAAACACTAAAACACGAGAAGTTTTTTAAGAGCGTCTACTTGTTTAACTTATTACCTACTTTTTTAATATATGTGAAAAAAGCAATTGGTGCATAAAAAAAGACGTAGTTGATAAAAAGAACAAATATTTATCAACATTCAGTTAATTAAAATATGATGTTTCATAAATCAATTGCTAGTAGTTAAAAGAAAAATATGAATTTGATTAATAATGTATCTTTTGAATATCTTATAAACAAATTTAAAAAAAATTATAATACACTAATTACAATTCGTACAAAGGATATATGTTTATGTTTGTCACTATTCAATTAATTAAAAGATACTGTTTCCCAATGAATTAGTTAAAATAGAAAATGTTTTTCAACTTGTTGTGTGTCTCGTAAATTACTTGGTTGTGCATCAATGGATATCCAAGGCATCTTCTGTATTTTTCATGATTCAAATGGCACCAACAACCAGACCTGGTATTCTTACGTCAATTTTGTTGGCATTTAATGTAGTCAATTAATCTAAACCGTTGGATAGATAATGACGCATTTCAATTTTAGCAAATCCGTTTATTGTAACAAATCTGTTTCCCAAACCCAAGAACTTTACACCGGGTGCCCCATGAAACTTCAGAGAGATGCCCTCCTTTCTACTAATCAATCAAATTCTACAATATCAGTTGGACAACAATTAAAGTGATCAACTTTTTAAAAATACAAATATACAGCCCAAAATCTAGATTCAATACTCTGTTTCCAGGACACCATCTATAAGACCAAACTCCAAAGCCTGAAATGAGAAGAGGGAGATACAAAACAAATCTGGTAAGAAACTTTTAGCAGTAAAACAACTAAAGAAGCTAAGATCAGAAACTCAACATGATAAATAGCATCACTGAGACGAGTCACCTTAATAAAACCCGCAGTAGAAAATAGACAAACGGCTAGCCGAGATACAGCCAACAGTGAAGTTTTATACATGCGTTTATATATTGACCAACGATGCATATCAAACATACTTAAATAAATCACCATGAAATAATTGAATCAGTATATTGTTGTAGGGATGGTATTTAGGTATAGAGGGGACAAATTTGTGCTTCATTTTATAAAATTTGCGTTAATTTACTAGTTAACAAAGAGATAAGAGACTTTTGAAGTGAACAACTGACTACATTTCTAAAAACAATGAAAATGTCAAAAAATCGTCTACATTTTTTTCAAAAATACATCTTTATTAACTAGCATTTCATCTTATCTCCATAACAATAATTTACTTTAAGAGTCGTCTATCAAGGTGAAATGAACAATATTTAGAAAATGAAAACAGAATATTTTCACAAAGTAAACAGCCATTAAGATACTCCAACATATATTTGACAAATAATGATGTGTTGAGATACGTTTCAGAAATTCTAACATAAATATTTGCTCCTGTTTATCAAGTCTTAAAAATTAATTCCATGTTGGAAAGAGAACATTATGATTTCTTTGAGACATCTTTCTTGGTTGCATTAACTTCTTATTTCACGGTTACAGAAGAAAAACAGTTCACGTTACCTCAGAAACAGATAGAAAACTGTCCCTCTCTGTGTACTCTTGCACCTTCTCTAATGGCTGTCCAGTGAAAGCACTAAACATCTTCTCAATTTTCTACACTCGAAACAGAAGGAGAAGAAGAGGAATTTAGGCTTAGCTTTCCAAAAACAAACATATAAACTATAAGTCTATAACATGCACAACTGAGTAACTGCTGCCATGGTAACTTGAGCATAAAGAAATCAAGTCGAATGAAGTTTCTAGTTTCACATATATTGAAAATCAAAATTTAATATTCTTCTGCAATGGATCAAATTTCTTTTAGTCCAAGCTGTTGGATGGCTCATGGATGGTTTTATATCTAGCACACCTCCTAACACACAGTCATTTTGGCTTCTAGCATGATGTGTGCACAAAACTATCCTTCCCTGTGCTAAAAATTCAACTTCTATTAACAAGAATGGGGACCGGCAATGATTAAACTGTTGACCAATTGATCATAGAAACTTTGAGTATAAGTATGTATCTACTCTCTCAAAAACTCAAGTTATTAGGTGAAGGCTCGTGAATGATTTTATATCTACCATCTTCCTTCTGAAGCCCGAGTATGAGATATATTTTTCAGGTAACAAGAATTCAAAGAGGCAGTGCGCCATAATGCATTGACAAATCCCAGCACTATACACTCAAGGGTTGTCATAAATATAAATGTCACAATCGAGACTTAATAAGAAGTCACTTTTTCAGCAAAAATCAAGGTCATACGAGCATTTTACAACTGTGAAATTACTTGAATTGAGGAACTTCAGAGGAAGAAAGACTAACATGGCGGGATTGAACAGCTTCATTCACTAGACGTCTCACATCCTCAACATGACCCTGCAACCAGATAAAGAACAATCTCGATCATGATGCCTATTTGTATTGACCAAAAAATTCACGAAATACACAAAAAGTTAACCTGCTACCTGTCAGCCAAAAATACGTTATAGTGCTTTTTTTTATGTAAAAAAGGACAATGTACTTTTATCAGTTAATTTATCTATACATCAAATGTCAAACTATATAGTGTATTATATGGTTAACTTGTAAAATGTGACTTTGAATAGAAAATATACATTAGAAGAGAAGAGATCACGCTTCCAATATAACTTCTAGAGAATCTATTGCAACTTGTCCTATAAAATAAAAGGATAAGTCACATGCAACTTGGCAATCAGCCCCAATCTCAACTCTGGAAATTCATGTCCTCTTGTTTTATAGAAGTTTGTAAATTGAAGGGTGAAGGAGAACACAGTATGCATTTGATTATTTTGTTCATATACTAGATGGCACATTTCCTATTGAACTACCTAATATGACTAAACGAGGGACCAAATCAGTATCAACTTTTTCTTTTTCTGAATTTGTCAGCTCATAAAATCTGAAGTACATCTTCTCTAACAAAATTTCAAAAGCTTGATTCTTACCCCAAATCCACACTGTGGTTGATTCATCATTATGCGAGCATTTGGCATTGAATAGCGCATTCCCTTCTCCCCACCTGCAAGGAGAAGTGTTCCTTGGCTTGCAGCGACTCCAAAGCATACAGTACCAACCTTTGGCTTTATCTGTATATAAATGAATTAATAAGTAGACTAAAAAAAAGTTTTTGTGTGTATGGGGGAATGGGAATGACAAAACCTTTATCTTACCCAAGACATGCAATCATAAATTGCAAGTACGGAATAAGTGCTTCCACCAGGACAATTTATATACATCTGCCAATAGAAATAGCTCAATATGAATACAACTTTAGGATTGATAAAAGGAAAAATAACAGTGACAAAACAAACCAGTATATCTGCATCTGGGTCAATAGTGGCCAGAGTCACAAGCTGTGATATAACTCTCTGAGCCACTTGTGAATTAACTGGCTGTCCTATGAATATTATACGATTCCTGAACAAAACAGATGAGAGATCAATGGCTCCTCCAGGAGTCATCACTGCTGGTGTTATTGGCGGGTTCCCCTTCTTGGCTTCAATTACACCATAGCTACAAGTAAACTGGAATATCAATAGGTTGTTCTTCATTCATTAATACTTAAAAAATAAACAGAAACCTGACCATTAAACTCATGTCTCAGAGGTTCCTTTAAAATTCAAGGTTCAAGGATAAAAAGGTACACATAAAATTAGCAAAAAATACCCATTTGCAGTACATCTCCATAGATATAGGCGATGGTGCTGACTGTCAACTTAACATGCCACAGTCTATAAGTTGAATGTTTTAATGTGTGTAAGGTTCTACAATGATAAATTTTGATTTTGAATGAATAGATTTTGTAAAATTGATTCTTGCTAAAAGTGAGTTGAATGCAAAATTATCTATGCTTGGGTACATTCGCGTAAAAGTGAGGCAAAAAATCAATTGTAGAAGCAAAAGCTCCAAATTCTAGCTTAAAGTTAGGATCATTTATGGAGGCCAAAGCTCCATATTCTAGTTTAACATTAGAATCAATTTTGGAAGTAAAATTATTCTACTCGAACAAATTCATACATGACAAAATCGATTATACCCCTCTAGAATCAATTTTTGTCTCATCCAAAAGTAAAACCAAAGTGTTTTACAAAGTCTTTCCTAAAATAAAATCACATTAAGTCAGGCTTTGAAACAATGAAAAATGGACAAAAATAGGAATTCACAAGTATCATATCCTACCACACATGACGCATTTAAATGAGTAAAGATGAAAAATTGTACCTTGAATTGGCATCATGCGTATTTTTCTCATCAAGTCTTAAACGTAAACCACGGGTTTTACTTGATAACCCTGCGTAAAAAAAAAAACTTACAAATAAGTTTTATTTTTCAAATATAAAAAAGTAGTTCGTAATTAATATAGATAATTCATTGCTTTCTATTAATGGACGAAGAAAAAAAACCTAATTATCATTAGCTAAAAGGATATTATTTCGATAATCAATAAAGTAAACCGTATCAATTGTTTACAAACCCGTACAGCAACTGAGAAACCTTGGTCACTACAAAATTAAACTCTTAATTTAATATCTGAAATTATAACTTATAAAATTTCGAATTGTAAAATTACCGATTTTTGATGAATGACCATAGGGGCTTGACAAGGTAGAAGCTATCGAGCATGGATTTCTGCAATTCAATTTTCAGGACTTTAATGAAAATAAATGGAAATGAAAAATTGAAAGTTGCATTGAGTAAAATATGAAAATGAACCTGTGAGAAAACGCGAATTGGGAAGGTGTTTTTCTGTGTGAAGCGATAGTGAAGCTAGCGCTTGTAGGAACTGAAACCGCTTGAGATACCATTGTTTTGAAACTTTGTGTGAAGCTCCAAAACAATGCTTCAGAGAATCACTTACCTTGTATTCCATCTCATCTCCAATTCTACTAAGCCCATTGGATGTAGATGGTCTTTTGGGCTATTCTGCTGCGGCCCATTTGGTTCTCAAACTTTAAATTAAATTAGAGAAATCTACCACCCACCTGATCACTTTTAGTTTCCACTCTCAAAATTTATGAAAAAAAAAATCATTTTTTCTATTTTTCTCTTTTATTCTTTGATAGTTAAAATTTTAAATGAATGAATGTAACACTTTTGAAATGAATTTTTTAAAAAAATTTTAAAGTTTGAAATGAATTTTTTAAAAAAATTTTAAAGTTTGGATAAATGTGAAACTTTCAAAATACAATTTTTTTTTAAATTAAAATTTTAGATGAATTTAAAACTTGCAAATTGCAATTTTTCTAAAATTTTGAATTTTTTCAAAAATATTGATGATTGTGAATTTTCTGAAATACAATATTTTTGAAAATTTTAAAAAAATTTGAAACTTTGAATTAACGTAAAACTTCTTAAATACAATTTTTTTAAAAATTTATAAAAATTTTCAAAATTTTGGATGAATGATAAAGTTTCAAAATGCATTTGTTTTATTTTTAAAGTTCCTTAAAAAAATTCAAAATTTTAAAATTGTAGAAATATTAATAATTTTGAATGTGTTGACTATCATATTATATGGTAAGGATAAATAGTTTCTTCATGTACTTTTGTTCCGGTGTGAGGTAAATATGAGGGAATAGATGGTAGATTTTTTATTAAATTATAATATCACAAAAAGGTAATTACTTATTGAGTATTATTATTATTATTACTTTTGTTAAAAATAATTTATGTATATATATTATGCACATTTATCTGCTATATCAAAAGGGAGATGATGTATGGGATAATGGGACGAACGTAAAAATAACAATAACTACATAATAAAAGTAATGGAAAGTGTTTTCATTTTCTCCCGTGTTTGCCACCAAATGTGGAGATAACTACTTGATCAACATCTAATAAAATGACAAATTATGATTCTTATGTATTTTTAAAGAATCCATTCTTACTAGTGACACGTTCTTATATGTGTTCCAACAAGGACCATGAATTGTGCTATTAAATATTTTCTTAGAGTTGAAACTTGAAAGTGGTTTTCAGTAGTATAATTGGTGCTAGAGATGCAAGTGAACAAGGAGCCTGATGGAGAATAGGCAATGATCAAAAAGGATGTATTTCAGCATGACAAATGGATTACCAACAACGCAAATTCTAAAGTGTGCAGTCCTATGGTGACCTTAATTAAGGCCTAACTAATGCCTTGGCTAGTAATTAAGTTGCAATTACAAAACATCAAATGAAAGATTCAACCCGTAGAATTTTAAATAAGATGACTAATTCTATAATTTCGTGAAAATAAGAGATTAAAATTATAATTAAATCTTAACTATAATAATAATATAAATAGATACAAAAAATTACATATAAGACAAAAGCCTGACTTCTAGTTTAACATTAGTGATTAAAATCCCTATTGAACAAGTGGCATCACTAATGTACATTAAATCCTTGTTTTTGTTTTTTAAGAAAAACTTAATTACAGATTTCACGTAGAACTAGAAACACAATTAGAAATTAGATATTAAAGAAATGCTAATAAATACTATAAACAATAACTTAAAAATAAAATATTAAAAATTGTCTATTTTATATTTTATAATTATAAAAACTAAAATTTTATTTATATACTTATTTAATAAGTACCCTAAATACATTTATTAATATAACCCTATATATAAATATATGAAGTGGTTTGGTAAGTAACAGTAAACTAACATTTGATGAACTCTTAGATTTCATGGACAATCTGAATATGATTTTATTATGAGTGAAGTCATATACTTATCCTTCACAATGTCCCACAACCCAAATTAATTCGATTTTAAGAAAAATACTAACAATCATTATTCCTTAATAATAAATTGAGATACTTTAATCTTTGAATTATAGTCTTAAATTAGTTTTGTTGGGTCCAGAAATGGTCATTTTGATCAACTTTGAGTGATAAAAAATCAACCGCCGACCTTTGTTGGGTCTAGAGTTGGTCATGACCGTTCTAAAATCCCAACATTTTTTTATAACCATAAGAAAATTAAAAAAGTACATTATGTATAGCTTTAAATCTAAATTCTGATTATGTGATATGAGTTTCCTCTAAGATATAAAAATCAAATTAATATTTTCATAGACTCAACAATTTAATTAAAATTAATTATTTTAGTCTAAATTGAACTTAATCCAATAAACTCAACCACTATTAATTAAGTGTGATTTTATGACATTTAAAATAAACAAGCAAAGTCATTATATTTTATTTCACACTATATCAGTGTTATCTTAAAAAAAATGTTATATTTAATTATTTTTTAATTATTTATATATTATTTTATCATTTTAATTTATGTACTTTTATTATAAAAAATGTTTATGTAATTATTTTAATAGTATATAAAATCTAATGTTTAAAAAAAATTAAATTTTATAAAATAAATGTTTTAATTTTTAAAATATCAACCCAATTAAAACAAAACAAATCTACATATTTATCATCGATTCAGTTAAAAAATTGTGAGAAAAATAATAAAATTTCATCCAAATCAACGTATAAAATTTAATCCACATTACAAATTTATAACTTCAAATATTAACATATAATAAAATATTATACTTAATTTATCAATTAAAATTTTAAAAATTTAACACCTAAAATTTTTTATTCAAAATCCCCCACTGATTATTATCAATTTCACCATCAAACCTTTGAAAATTACATATACTCAGCCAACCATTTTACATTTAATTAAGAACCCTAAAGAAGAAGTTTATTGGGATTCTTGTGCCTTTGTAACATAAACATATGAATTTACCACATATTTATAATCAGAGGCGGTATTATGTAATTTTAAAAAGCTCTCACTCCAACTCATATCATGTTTAGAAGAAGATATTTTGGGTTTGTTTACCTCAATAAAAACCACTTTTATTTAAACATCGATTATCAATAATAATTTTGATAAAATACTAGACAAAATAATATTTTATTTTCTCAAGAATTGTAAAATAGAATAAAATTATTTTCTTTTGCACAATGAATGAAAATTCCTAAAATTTATTATTATTATTATTATTATTTTAAAAAGTGTAACAAAGGAACTCTAATATTGTTTTGCAGGAAAATCTTAGAGATAAATGACGTTGAAAAAGTGGTCAGGGAGGTGCTTATATGGTAAAGGAGGTATATCATTTGCTATATCATTATGTGGTAAACGATATAACCCTCTTTCCATCATATTGTGTGGAATAAAATGTGTGGCACATAGATGTGGAGACTTATGCTAATCAATTTATTGAACTTCGCCGAATGAAAAAAAGGGGTTCGTTATAAAATTTGATTCTACATGATTAGTTTGTATTTGGTCCATTTAAAACATGCTTAATACTATCGTGTTCCGTTAAACCGAGTGTGATATTATGTTACTATTTAAAAAGATAAAATTATAAATTGGTAGTTTGGAGTTTGTCGATCGGTAATGTTTTTTTTATAGGACAAAATCTTGTAACTTTTTGTAATATTTAATTCTTAGTATATCTTATACTTTGATACCTCCCTCCTTGGATATTTGACTATCTCTCACAATGTCACACATATGGTGTGTATCATTAATTTGAATCAATTCCTTTGACACTATGTGGTTGAAAAGTGAGCGTGTTGGCAAAACTATTCAAAGCCAATGAGTGTTGTGGACCCCGGCTTACCTCATCCACAACTCCACCCAAAAGTTTCCAAACAACCCACTAAAACCTTGATTAGAGGCTACACTATGCTATGCTTGATTAAAGATCCTAAATTGGACTCATAAGTTGTTACAAACCAATTCAAGTGACAACCATGGTTGGCCATCATTTACTCACCATAGGCTATTAGGATCACATCAAATCAACAAAGGATAAAGAAAAAGGAGACTACAATAATAATTGTTAGGTGGTTAACATCTCATCCAATTTATCATAGATTGATATATGACAAATCATTGGAATTATTAGCAATGCGATGTTACACTTAAACAAACATGTGAACAGCCCAATTTTTGGTCTAGGCCATAATAAGTGTGCTCCAATACCTATCCAAATAAGTTGTGCTTGCACACAAGATTTAGAGGAATAAATCATATATCTAACTCTAAATGTTAAATGATTACAATCTCACACTTTATTTAATTTCAATGGTTTAAATTAGTGCTAAAAAGATAGACAATATACTAGCAGATTGCGAGTTCAATCTTGCTAATATTATTGGAAAACACAAATGTAATAAAAAAAATCTTTTATCCCTTCAGATGTAATAGTATCTCCACCATCACTTTAAATTTTTATCATAAAAGAAGACCACACCTTATTTCTCTCATTTTTTGTAAAATAAATGAATTTAGGCATCAAACTTTTTTCAATTACCTGAATGTTGAAAGTGGAGAAGCACTGAGTCAATGGCTTCTCCCTGACCATAAAGATTGTTTTTATTGAGTTGGACATTATTAGGTTTAGTGGATTGAGGACATCAATTGTCAATATAAACAATTTTATATTATTCTGAAAGTCAACACAAATTATTAATTAAATAATTATTTTTTTTATATAAGTTATAATTTTATAATAAAAAATAAAATCAAAACTTTCTATTAATTATAAGTGTAAAATTAGTTTAAACCAATTTTATTGTTCTTTATCTTTTTGAATTAGTCATTGGTACACAACTTTTGGTGCCGTTATATTGGAATGCATAACCTTTTGATAAATAAAATATTAAAATTAGGCGAGAGATTATTCAATCAAGTACCAAGTTAGATACATATATCAAACACATCAACTCCCCATATTTTTATATAAGCCATCAATTTCTTTTTGACTTTAAATATAAACAAAAGTAAATAAAATAAATTAATATATTTAATAGAAATTTTAAACTAAATAGATCAATTTTATGTAACTTTATTTTTACTTACATTTAAGATAAGATCAAATTAGTATGGAAGTATTTACATTTATCAGTCTTTTAACATTATCCTTCATATGGTTTTTTATCAAGAAATTTACAAGTTTGTTCACACATGTATAAACCATCTAAGACGGGATTCAATCATTTTTTAATATAAATATAAAAATTAGTTTTAAAAGAAAGATAGTTAATAATGAATGTTACATGTAGTATTAATTAAATTGTATATTTGAAAAAAATAAATAATATTACATCGAAGAAAAAAATATCTATATTTTCAAACAATTTTTTATTAAGATAAATCAAAATCGTAATACAGAAAGAAAGTTTACTTTTTTATTGGTACCAAAGAATTCTCCTTAAATTTAAGAAATAGTCAAATACAATAAAATTGTCGTGACCAAATAGCATCAAATTGTTGTTGACAGCAAAAGTTTTAAAAAGAATAAGAAAAAAGGAACAAATTGTGTCTTGTAGCCAATAAAACATAATAAATAATTTAAAGCGATTGAACCTCCTTATGAAAAAAGTATACATTATAAAGACAAGTAGGCACTCTAATGCAGAAGCTACGTTGACATTGGCAGATCCAGATAGATCACAACGCATTTCAACAGAGCACTAAAAAACAAGAACACTCTCTTTTACTAAACATGCTATGCATGAACCTATAGGAAACAAAATAAAGTGCAACTATATAAATGTTACTTAGTATCAGTTAGAGTTAAATATAGTTAGTTTTTAGGTAGTTAGTTAGTTAAAGCTTCACTATCTCTATATAAAACGAATGTCAAGTATTTATTTTTTTTTTAATTTTATCAATATAAAATTTATCTTCATTTTAATATTATCTATTTTTCATACTTTGTATAAGATTCTTACAACTATATATAGAGTTTTGTTCCATTTGTTTATACGCATCATAATGAATTTTTTAGTGATGCACATTTAAGTTGACTTTGGGGAAAAAGCCAAAGGAGGTTTTTGTTGGCGAAGTCATCATATGTAAACGGGTTTATCTTTTGTGAACATTATATCATATGAATACCAGATGCAACCACCCATTACCACATGTTCTCCCACTGAATTCAATATTTCCTTGGGCTAATAGTGTTAAATTAATGTGGAATTCTCCACGTTGTACAACAATAAATCCACTTGAAATTATTTGATGAAATCTTGACCAACTGATTTATATAACATCTTTTTATTAATATGACCCTTTCTATGATTTATAACATTCATTATTTTTTTTATATAAACTTCATTTTTTAAATCAATGTATTTTTTCTTCGAAATAGTTAAAATTAATTTACGAGATTAACATTTTTTAACAAATATATTTCCTTACATATTAGTCAGGAAAACATATAATGACGTGGTAAGGTTTGATTTCAACTTTTAAACTGTAAGTTTCTTTATTTAATTACTTAATTAATTTATAATTTTTTCAATTATACTATAATAGAAATATTAAATAATTTTTTTTAAGAAAAAATAAACTTTACAAAAACATTAATAAATTTAATATTATAAATTTATAATTTAATAACTTTCTTAATTATGGTAATTTGACTATTCTGGTCCTATATTAGTCGTCTAGAGCCGTATGTTGTAGAATATACGAGCATTATACGTATGTGTGACGTAGTATAATAAATTAATAAAATTGAATTAATAACCAAAGTTGTGGTGGTATGTGCGCACGACGAGTGATATATGTGCCCCTTATAATAGGACATCTTTAATGTGGAACTCACTAACTATCTCTGTGAGCCCAAAATATATGCCACGTAGAATTTAAGGAACTCATAGTCATGGGCAACCTCTATATATAATTTATTAATTTTTGCATGGCAAAACAGAGTAAATAACAGTTTTTGTGTACTTCAATATTTTTAATAGCCTTCACATATGTGCAGCAGAAAGGGATTAATTGTGGAGATCAATTAATGCTTAAAATACATTACTAGATCTCTCATATGTTTAATTGGTTTAAATATAATAATATAGAAATAGCGAAGAAGTGCCGTGACTTCTGGAAACATATGCAAAGGTTAGAGAAAAAGCCACGATCCTAAATTAAGCTATAATAATAATAATCAAATATGCACCTTCCATCTTATAATAATCCTATATATTTGTTATTTTTAATAAGTCAAACGCTAACGAGTGCATTAGAGATATTTGTTAAAAATATAAACATAAATATATATTTTTTAAAATATATAAAAAATTGTATTCAAATAATTGTTATGTAATCTTTAATATTTTCCTCTACAATATATAAGAGGTGTATCAAATGAGATAAATTTTAATATGAAATGATGAAAGAACTAAATCGATCACACATGAGAATTAAAAATTATTTAAGTGACACATAATTATATAATTTTTATTCCAATTTGATTATTCGTGATGATGATTAACAATCAATCATTCTTCTCATTTTTTCATTATAAAAGTATTATGTTACCTACATATATTGCGTCACTTGTGGCCTATAAAAGGAGATAGTCAGAGGCTGAAGATCCTAGCCATCAAACTAAAAAATCTAAGGAAAAGTCCACATCTTAACAAGGAAATGAAATCCATATTTGCTTTGTGCATAGTCTTCTCTTTTCTTCTGGTAAGCTTTCATGAATCATCTCTATACAATTTCTTGATATCATGAATATAACTTAAATATTTGTCTTTTGAAATTTGAACCAATAAATTTAATTATATACTATATAGTATGTTGTTGATGACCTTTAATTTCAATTTTATTTCAACTGAAATAGGTTGCTGACCTCTCTTATGCAAGAAAAGACTTGATTGATTATTGGAAGAATATGATGAATGACCAACCTATGCCTGAAACAATCAAAGAACTTGTTCAAAATCCACAGGTAACAGATGCAGGAAATGATAAATTTATTAGGGACTTTGATATAAGGCCTAATGTCATATTATATCACACACATGTTGATTCCAAGAAGAAACAACATGTCTTTGTTAACAACTCTGAACAAGATCACTTTCATGGAATTACAAGAAAACATGGTTGAACAAACTATCAGAAAGGGTTAAAGCTCAAATCAAATCATTCTCATGATTGTATATCTAATATCTTTGTATTGGGAAAAAAATATTTAAGGTTTATTTTGTAGGGAGCTATTGATGTTTCTAAAGTTGTAATATTTTTGTTGATTGTTTTTTTTTTTGGACCTTTTAACTACAGATGTATCTATATGGTTATACTATTTTTTGTTGCATCTATTTTTGGGTCTTGCTGAATTTTTATAATCATTATATATTTGATACGTATCTAGTGTGGATTGCTATTCATATATAAATTTTTAGGACAATTTCTAGTCCCCAATTTTCTTCTGTTTAGTATATTGATATGTTCACAAAAGTTCAAAAAATATACTTAATGAACCTAGCTTTAATGGTATTTCATCAATTTGATAACATTTTTTTTGTTTTATTTTATGTATTTAATTAATTAATTTCCTTCACAAAGTTTGAAGGAAAAGAAGTCTTGTCTAACGTATATTTAAATCAAATAAAAAAGTAAAATATAATTCAAATTTTTTTATGTTTCATGGAAGGAACAAATTGATCTTTTATATTTTTTTGGTTTAACTGCATTTTTTATTTTCTGATTTCGTTGAATTACGAAAATAGTTCTTCAATTTTATTTCTCTCTAGTTTTGATCTTCAAATAAAATTTTGATATACAACTTGTTGAAGTATATATTTTTGCGCTTATTTAAGTCACACTATGCTTTAAGATCTCGTAATGCAACAATTGTATCTAAGATCTATGATCATAAATGGCGTGGTGTGACTTAAAAATATGATATTTCATCATGTTTTTGACTAAAATTCTATTTGAGGGACTAAAACTAGGAGATAAATAAAATAGAGGAACTACTTTCGTGATTCGACTAAAATAGGAGATACCAAAACCACAATTAAGCCTATTTTTTTTAACACTTAGGTTCTTTAAGTTTTGTTTAGTTTTCACTTATATCTTTTAACTTTTTATTTTTTAATTTAATCATTTAAGTTGTATTTTATTTTAACCATTAACCTTTTAAGTTATATGAAATTACACATGTAGTTCATTAAATTTGACGGTTTTCTTGAATTACTATTAAGATACAATCAAAACCGCGCAATGAGTTGACTATTCAAGATATTTGACAAGTGAATAAAGTTAATGATATTGATTGTGTGGATAGACATTTATTCCTTAATTTTTAAAGGCTATATACATGTCTGAATGATTGTAGGAAAATCAACAAATATAAATCATTTCTAAAGCTTAATTATTGCTTTCTAAATAATTAGTATGATGGACTTATTGTCACAACTAAGCATGGCAACGGCGTGGGTCGGGGGCATATTTTGTCTCCCCACCCACACACCTGACTAATCGGGGAAAATCCACCCCTTCTCTCGTTTTTTAGTTGGTGTGAAATTTAAACGTTTATCCCTGCCTGCAACGGAGTTCCCACACTCACTCTTATTCGTATATGTAACATTATAAATTTAAAATCATATATATTATAATTAATAGAATAAAATAATAATTATTACTATACAATAATAAAATTAAAAAATATTTGTTATAGACATGAGATTACAATTTTTAATATTTAAAAAAAATATGTAGTATATTCAATACGTACATGTATATAAAATTTAAAAATTACAATAATATTACTAGTGAAGCAGATGCGGGGTGGATACCAAGACTCCCAAACCCGACCCCCACCTCCTCTCCCGAATTTTAATTTCGGAAAAAATTCATGCCTGCATCCACACCCATTCAAAGTGGGTTTTCTCAGTCCAAATCAAGACCTAAGGTGGGTACCTAGAGGTGCGAATTATGGTGTAATCCCTATTTGCAACATTTAATAAAGTTTATAATGATAAGATAATTTTAATTACATTAATCATTCTTTAAGGCGAGAAGAAAGACTAACAATATAAACATGATGCAATTTAATTGTGGAAGAAGGTGGGTGATATTTTTTCCACTGTGTTCATTTTCATATTGAATAATAATCTCTTAATTTTTCTTAAATACACGTTTCATTCTCTATTTTTACTAATTTATAAATTTGATTTAAATTCAAAATTTTAAAAAAGTAACATAAAAGAAAATTTCACCATTGAGTTGAAGACTTATTTTTGCTTATGTGTTAAGTTTATATTGACTATTGAATTGGCAAGTGACAAGGTTGTGCTACAAAGCATTAATACATTAACATTAGAGGCGGATATGTGTTAGATATATATTGGATATGCTACAAATACTCGTAGATACGTTTTCTAGAAGTATCTGAATTATTTTTTTTATTTTTTAAAATATTATATCATATATTTTTTAAATACTTCACATATACACAGAGATAGATCATTTATAGAAGACTAAGAGAATAAAAAGATGAGACAAGCTTGTGAGACATCAATTTACATTGTGTGTTGAACTTCTTGAATCTATAAAATTATCTTTTTTTTGTTGATGTCTTAACATGTAGGTTTAATATATCATGAAAACTTTAAATAATATAATTATATTAATAAAAATAAAAATTAACAAATGTAGTATATCCACACTCGTACTACTTATCTGGTATTACTAAGATTGTTGTGACATTATAAATTGATTAAATCGTATTATTTTATTTTTCATATTATTAAACTATTGAGTTACAACACACAAAAGAAAAACTGTTCATTTACAGAATGAAATTTAAAATGAAAAAGTATAAAATCTTTTTAAAAAAAAATCCTACTTCCGAAACAACATGCATTAACATCACCCATCGGATTTGTCAATTTTTTAATCAACATGACACATAACAAAAATAAATTCAATTTATTGATGAGGAAAATTTATAAATTTTGAAAAAATACGTAAATGTATTGGTGCAGTCAAGTACTAAGCATCTCCTAGATTAATGTTATTTCTTTTACAAGACGACATTGAAAATGTTGATTTTATTAATTCTTCATAGTTCATAGTACTCCAACTCGCATATTTTGGGTAAATCTTTTAGTTCAAAAAAAATATAGAATGTTGTTATTTTATCAATGATTTAGTAAAAAAAATATAAAATAATATTAAAATAATTAAAATAATCTTGAAAAGATATAATTTATTATTATAAAAATTTCTAAAAGATATAATTTAATGTTAAAATAGTTCATGATCGTTATAATATTATAAATTAAATAAATTGATATTTTTATTATTCGATAGCTAGTTTAAATTTTTTATTGAGTTAGAGAACAAATTATATTTTTATCTATTTACTATAAATATAAAAATCAATTATTATAAGAAAGTAATTATTTAAGAATTCGATTCCTACATTATGCATAATTCTAACAAACAGTCAATTATTAATAATATTAATATAACATTGATGGTTTTTTTAAAAATGAAAACAAGTACTTTCAAAAATGTTCTTTTAGATGGTATAAATTATTTGGAGCATACTTCTAAAAAATACAAACTTGTGTTTATAGATGTGTAACCTGAATACATTGGAGATTGGAGAAAAATATTCCCCCCGATTTTCAATTCTTCTAAAGATTAACCATATATTCAAACATTTATTTGGATTTTAACTACTGGAGTAGTTTTAACTTTTAGTTTTTGAGATAACTTTCAACTGCTCTTGAGGTTTGGCACTCTACAGAATAGTTTTTTTTTTTTTTT